>LRSR01012416.1:0-12651 GCA_001579985.1 Hypsibius dujardini | reverse complement strand
TAGTTTTTTTTTGAGCCGATCTTACTTGTTCCGGAGTTCATCAGATACATACATCGCTTTTATTTGTTTAAGCTGTCATAGATCCACATTTCCAGTTGCCTCATCGCGGTTGCGTTTATCCGGAAGACGCCGACTTTTCTGACGTCAGATTTCTTACCAAATTCTCGGCCGAAAATTTGGATCCCAGCCTGTGCACATACATCATCATCCCCAGCGGAAGTATCCAGAGTTTGATTTTGGCACTAACCTCACCAAGCGACACGGGTACGCCTCATGGCTAATTTACGAATTCCAGAGTACTATAGAGATTTCATTACAGGATGATAAAAAAATTTCCAAAGTTTGCCAGGAAAGTAGTAAGTGACGATAATGTCACCCAGTTAAAAAGCAGGAAGTGCAAATAAATATCCGTTCTCGACATGCAATCAGGACAAACTCACTGGACAAACTTTGAAATTACTTGAGTTATAATTTGAGATATTCTATTTCAAAAAATTTGCTTCGTCCGATGAATCCGGAACGAAAATGGGAAATTGTAGTTCGACCTTCAGAGGTTTTGCTTTTATGGACCACTCGTGGTTAAACATTAAGGACATCATAATCCCAGTTGTTTTATCGCTGAATTCACGACAGTTTTCAAGCTTTGTAAAACTGGCAAATTTTCAGCGCAACATTGAATAATCCATTTTTTTCTCATTTTGCAGATTTGTTTCGATTACTCCGCCAACACAAGGCGTCATTCCCCTTACTCAAGTTGATACTCAGTGTGGGTGGCGAAAATAGGACGCACGAGCTCAGCGAAATGGCCGCAGTTCACGGCATCGAAGTATTTGCAGCATCCATTGCGGCCAAGTTGCGCGGTTGGGGCTTGGACGGCATGGATGTATACTGGGATTGGGAGGCGTCGGCGTTCCGCTCGGACGAAATACTTCTCCCTGTTCTCCTCCAGGTAATCCATTTGGAAAAATGAGACAATGACTGGCGTACCACCTCATTTTTCAAGAAGTTTTTACCGGGCAATTTGTAGATTAAGTAGTAAAAATTATTATCTTGAAATTTGAACAACAATTTAAAGAGCGAAAGTCGATTTGAAGAATACTTGTCACAACTTTGTTGTATGTGTACTCAAAATTAAATTATTCAAAATTGTCAGTATAAACTTCAGGACAATTTAATTCGTCTAAGGTGCAGAAATGACTTGATGAATTGAAAACCATGTGACTTTTGAATCATTGGATCACCTCCATGCCCATACTATGGATACTATTATTTTTATGTTTTCATTTGTTGAGCAGGCTATACGGAAAGAGTTCGATCGGGAGAGCTTGGAGACTGGAAAGGAACGGTTGGCTTTGTTCACGACTCTTCAGGAAACTTCCCAAACTAGCAGCATAAATGGTCCTGCTCTTGGATTGTAAGAAACGAAACCGTAATCAGGTTCAAATTTAAAATTTAAGAAACTCATATGACTACGCAGATAACAAAACATCTGTTTTTCTTCACCCGAACCAGGGTAGTAGACATCGTCCATGCCGTATCGTACGATCAGGGCAACACCGCCTTTGCCACTCTTCACATTGCCCATCATTCTCCACTCTTCGGTGGACCACTGGGTATCCCATCCAAGGCTAATCTGGTAAAACTTAGTTTCAGACTTGTTGATTCTCTTATGCGATTTATGTATAAAATAAAGCTTACTACTGTAAAACACTCCATTTTGGAGCCATTTCTCTATTTCGGTGGTTCTCAAACATTTTAGGTATAAGCGCGATGTTTACCCTGGCCGCAAAATTACTGTTCTGGTAGCACTCAACATTAATAGTCGAAGTTAGCTAAAAAACATCAAAATTTAGATTTATTGATAAAAATGATTTTAATTATTTTCATGAGTTTAACAACTGTTTAGGCACAAGTGCTGCAGGATTGGCATCAGGCAGGTATTCCAAAAGCAAAGCTAGTAGGAGGTGTCCCGCTTTATGGTCGTGGCTGGATATTGGGAAACAGTAACGATACATTTCTGGGAGCGTTCAGTGCGGATCAAGATCTGCCGAGCGTTTATACAAATACGTCGGGATACTGGCCGTATTACGAACTCTGTCAACACATCAGACAGGACAATGCAACAGTGGTTTTTGACCAACGAATAGCCGCTTCCTACGCGTTCACAAAAACTTGGTGGGTTGGCTACAACGACGAGCAGACTCTCAGGGGCAAGGTTTGTTTATGAGTTCGCTTGCTACTGCAAATGTATATTCAACATTTTATCTAAACAATAAATTTATTCTGTTTTTTTTTTACAATTCAGGCAGCTTGGGTGAGCAGAAACGGATTCGGCGGACTGTTTGTGAAAGATGTGTCTCTTGACGATTTTGCTGGAACGTGTGGACCGAAATACCCGCTACTAAACGCCATTCGGGACGAGCAAGCGAAGCCGAATATCGCTTCTCCCAAAATTGGGTTTTAAATCATGAATATTTGTTTCCTTTTCTTTGACATCATTAACGTTTTATGCTGAGATATACGCTTGTTAAGGACCGTTGACTAGCCTAGATTAACAGAAAAATGACATTCGTACTTGGATAGCTCAGACCCTGTTAAATGGTAGCTCTCGACCATTTCGGCAATTCATTCATTTTTACGTTTAGATCAGTATTTGCAAAACAAATCTGTCGGAGGCCTTTCTTGAGTAAATGTTGTTGCGTGACATCAGTGCTGCATATATTGCAGCCGGGGAATAATTAAGATTGCCTCGTACTGTGAGTTGTAGCAAATTCACCAACCTTACACGCGGATACCGGTTTAGTAAATACTGCAAGTTTCATTTCAGCGGCAGCGGATTTTTTTTAAACCGGATTTCTTTGCCAACGCATTTGGAGATTTACTTTCTAATTTAAAACAAGTGCGTTGGCAAAGAAATCCGGTTTCAAAAAAAATCCGCTGCCGCTGAGGCATAAGCGAATTATTCGACTGCTCATGGATATTCGATTTTGAAAATGTTCTGTCTTCTTCCCGTCGAAAGCTTTCAACATTTGAGTTAATAAACACCATCGCAGAGCGTTCGTTGAAGATGGATTTGCTGATAGATCTCTGTTACGTATACTTTCTCTTCCGTTGTTGCGCTGCGGCTCCGGGTAAAAATTTATTCCGTCTGGTACTTTACTTTTTGTAAAATCATGTTCAAGTACCGCTTGGTCTTGCAGCAAAGCTTGCCAAATCGATAAAACCGCCCGATGATCCAGTCATGAAACTGTCAATACAACGTACTTCGAAGGCAACATAATGGGCGTGGACGATGACTTTATTCCGTCGCATGTAGGTTGCTGGCTCATAAACGCTTGACAGTCGGAATATTAAATAATATTTCGGTCATACTTTAAAAGGTTGATGGGATGAATGCAGTCATTGATGAAGCATTGAAATAGCCGAACGGGATTGTCCCATACATTTTCTCCAGCTCTTATAGTATGGTTTAAGTCGTCTCAATATACCATCCTCGTAAACAACTCACGTGTGTACCAGACAGGATGTGTACCAGACTGGTATTTTTTACAGATTTTACAAAAGCTGGCATTTCTTTGCGCAACAAAAGACCAAACAGATCGTCTTGCCCGCCCATCTGACTACTTATTAACAACAAGATCAATAACTGGGGTCGTATCACCTTTATGAAAAATCAAAAACAAAACGTATTTATATTTATATGTATACATATACATTTACATATATACACCTTTTTGAATGCTCTCCCTAATTTTTCATGCACATTTTCAACTGAAATTTTCAAAATTATAAATATGGTTCCGGAATCGTTTCTTTACTTACTGAATAAGGAAAAAATGCAAGGTTTTATTTTCTTTAAAAAGTATATCAATCGGACTAAAATTCAAAAGCTGTTCGAAGAACAGGAAAACGTTGGTATTGTCGAACAAAATTGCTGCCTGTCGGATACTGGTTTAGACTAGCTATTTCGCCAGCCACACCCTCAGTTCCGATACGATTCTTTTTGTTATTTTCCTATATTTTAATATGGCACAATTCTGTAGACTTTCGATTACACTCTTTGGTTCGTGAAATTGTTGATAGGATGCTCTCACGCATCATCCGGGGTTCTAATCGATTCTAAACCGAATTTGGAGTGGAAGAGCGTCAACATTTTTAGAATCAAACGTTCTTAAAAAATGACGTTTTGTGTGGGTTAGAAGGGTAAACAAATTAAATTGATTTTTGCTAGAGCATAAATCAAATACCCAATGGTTGAACTGAATGGGAAATCTACGGAGCCATCGGGGAACTTTCGAATTTTCTCCCGCTTAAACCAGAGCTCGTTTGCCAATGAAATTTTTTGCTGAAATATATTGATTTAGTCCACTATTTAAAAAAAAATTTCAGATAGATCGGCGTGTCACCTACCGTTTCGTCCCTTGTAAGTCCTAAAATCTCGATATTACACCAGTGTCGACACCAGAGATACAGCCTTTGGACATTTTTCCCAAAAATATTTACGAAGACGGTAAATAACAATGAACATCAGGAAGTTTTCAACCTCGACTCAACATAAATACTATGTATATTGTTTAAAATAAAATGGAATTTTTGGCTAATTTAGATACGATTTTTAATCAATTTAAGCAATACTACAGCTCACATGTTGCTCTATTTCATCCATAGAAATGTCGAACGCAAAAGCTTACAAGGAGCTCGTGCTGGATGCAATGAAACTCTTTGATCGGACCTGTGTGCGTTTCGTTCCGCTGACCACCGAGAAGGACTACATTGTCATTGCAAGCAGTAGAACGTATAAATGGTTACTTTATGTGTAATGCCATAAACTGATACCGTGTTAACTGGAAGTTCTTCAAACTATGTTAGATAATCGTCCTACGTCGGCAGGCAAAATGGCGGTCAACGTGTCATTTTATCCATTGGACGTGAGTTTTTTTTTTCTCAGATCGCTTGAAATGTTCAATATTCCAGGAAATCTGATCTGTGTTATTCGCTAGCATGCACGGACAAGCCGGGAAAAACTCAACATGAGCTGATGCATGCTCTCGGTAGGTTTCCCAATCACTAATTATCAATTGATAATGTACCGCTTGCAACATAGAGACATACAATACTTGGACTTCACGTACATTGTACCGTGTTTTTTACCAGGCTTTTACCACGAGCAAAACCGATTAGATCGTGACGATTATGTGGAAATTAATATGGCCAACATTAGGGAAGGCGGTTAGTTTTCCCATACAATTAAAAATCAGTTCTTCCAGTGGAATTGTTGTTTTCTCGCAGACGATCAAGCACAATTTCAAAAGTACATAAACACAACTGCTTTTGGTGAAGCCTACGATTTCGGTTCTGTACTTCACTACGGCATGTTCGATTTTGCAAATAATTCAACCGTTTGGACGATTCGACCATTGCCTAAGTATAGCGACAAGACTAAACTTATCGGCCAGAGAGACGCTCTCAGTGACATTGATATCGCGAAAATCAACTTGTTGTATAAATGCGGTAAATACATTTTGCGACACCGATATCTGTGGCTCTCCGTAAATACGATTGAGATCCGATGCTTGCAAGAAAAATACTGATTTTATTTTCATTTTTGTTTTCAGCTGGAACAGACCTGACTTCGACAAACCTTCCGGTCACTGCTGATAAAGCTGTCGTTATTACTACAGTGGCCCTCGCCGGTAAATTACTGGGTTTAGCAATGATTCTACAGCAAATTCAGACAAGCACCGCATGACTGGTACGGTAGGAAAAAAAAACTTTGTCGATCGTCATGTGCCAAACAGAATTACTTCTAACGTACCGATTTAGAAATTTGTTTAAAATCCGCTTACTTTAATCTGACAAACGAAAAAAGGAGTGAGGACCATAACGTTAGAACTTAATTCTCGAAGTTACAACTCAGCAAACTCATTACGCTATTCATGTAGTAACTACTCTACAAAGAGAATGAGCCCCTACAAGCTGAGAAAAAAATGTACACGTTTCGGAAATGATCAAGCTCTACAATCGTTTCCATCACAATTACCTTATAACTCGCCCTATCTTCTAGTCAAATTAGTTTGTTTTATGATCAAAAGATCAATAACTATTGAGCAAAGAAAGATCAGTTATTTCCGATTTCAAAAAGAACGTCGTTTAAATCCCAGGTTATATCAAGTTTTTTTTCGACATTAGTTTTTTTGGTACAGGTGCACGCCGACCCCAACCTCCCCCCAGATCAAAACAATTTCAACAATTTTTCAGTCGGTTACGAAAAGATTCTCACAACATAACCCTTCTGAGTCATTTTTTAAAAAGAAGCTTGGCCTTTCCTAAAGAAAGTCCGTCAGTTTGTGCATAGTTGTGTAGAGGAAAACACGTAAGACAAACTGGCTGCGATTTTTCGTGTAGAAGCTCCTCATTGAAATGCTATTGTCTTGCCACAGTCCAGAATTTAACACTTTGTTGCAAATTGTGTCAGGGATTCGAGTTCACAAATAACAAATGCACCTTACCAATAACAGGAGAAATATTTAATTTGACCGTTTACCTTTTTTGATTCTTCACCTAGGTAATGGATTGGAAACTCCTTATCGTGGCTGTTTTTCTCCCCCCCCCCCTGGTCACCCGAGAGGGGTTATCCCGACTCCTTCAAGCTGGAAACATTGACCAATCCTTATGCACATATATTTTCATTCCATTTGAAAGTTTACACAATTTACGCAGTTCTTAGTGTATGATTCCATGTGAAAATGTTGATATTTTTTGGTTCAGAAACTTTTGTCAAACTGCAGAAAATGAAATCGGATCATTCAAAACTGAAATTCCTTTTGGGAATCGGCGGAAAAAGCAGCGAAGTGTTGGGGAAGACAGCAAGCGATCGCCTAATTCGCTCAAAATTGCTCCCCACTATTTTGCGAGACCTGCGTGCTTGGAACTTAGACGGTGTTGATATTGATTTCAATCAAAGATATACGGATGCTTCTGACGTTTCATCAATTGCCACGTTGGTGAAGGTGAGTTTTCCGGTTTTGGGTTGTGAAATCTATTGGCTAATGGTGATTATCATGCTAGCAATTGCGAACCACGTTCGACTCCGAGGCTATTGAGGTCGCGTAGCCACGCCTCCTCCTTTCGGTTACACTTCACTACACCTCATTTTGGGCGGATGTTGAATCATCAAAACTTGAGCAGTGAGTTTTGGCTGAACAACTGGTTGAATGAAGGTCAAAACTCATATGTTCTCCACAAATCCGTTGACTTCGTACACGTAACAGCATATGATCTGGGAAAAACAGTGACAGAGACCAAAACTGTAAACCATCATTCCCCCACAAAGGGCGGACCATTTGGAGGAGCCACGCAGCAAAATATGGTAATTCAGTTTTTACTTTAAGAGAATTCCCATGGGAGAACTGAGAATCGTTTTAACTTTTATTTTTTAGAAGATGATTATAGATGATTTTGAACTTTATTTTGCCAACACTGCATAAACATTTATTCCATAGCAAAATTCCGAATTTAGAAAAACAAATTAGAACTCCCTCAATATTTACAATAAAATACCGATTCACAAAAATCGTTATCAAAATAATTTTTGTTTTTCGGCAGAAATACATTGAAATACGAGTAGGATCAGCTCAATCCTGTATTAGGGATTTCGTATTTGATTAAAACTGAATTCAATAGCAACTAATGAAATCTGACTTTGGTCTGGCTATTTTCAGCCTGACTTCTGCTTCAGTTTTTTAGTCCCTACGACGATTTTTCATGACAGCAATCGATCCAAAATTCTATTTCAAACTGCCACTAGCCATCAAATAAATTCTCCTTGGTTTTCCAAAAATAGAAGCTTCTTAGGCTTAAATCGATGTAGACGGAAGATTCCGGAAATTTCTCATTTTGTGAATTCTGCGAGAAAGAAATTTCTGATGCGTTACCGCGGAAGTATATTAATAAATCATCAGTGACATGGGTCATTTAAAATAAACCTGAAACTAGTTTGAGAACCTGCTCTGAAACATGCCAAGCTTGGTATGGTACAAATGACCAGATTTTTTTTGAAGTTGGTTAGGAGTCCATGGCCGACACCTTGTCATCATTAGGAATTTCTAAATCCAAATTAGTTTTGGGTATATCTTTTTATGGTCGCGGATGGATCCTGAAAGACGTCGAAAAGCACGACTTGGGTGCCGGTGCTGCGAGCCGTGTATATTCTGCTAACCACACAAAGGAGTCTGGTGTATGGGCTTATTACGAGATTTGTCAGGCCATCAAGAACGAAGGTGCCACTTATCATTTTGACGAAGAGATTGCGGCTTCTTATGCCCACACGCCTTTTTGATGGGTCGGCTATAACGATGTAACAACAGTTGGTACCAAGGTTTGTTTATTACGCACTTGTCCGTCATTAGCTCTTCCGATCTTCATATATGATTACAATACATTTCCATGGTTTAGACTAAATGGGCTGTGCAAAATGGATACGGTGGAGTGTATGCGAGAGATGTTTCGGAAGACGATTCGGGGAACGATTGTCAAGATGGAGCTTTTCCTTTGCTTTCTGCCATAAAACAATCAGTAGACCAATAACACTGCGCATGGATCATACTCCGTTCCAATCGTGTCACAGGTCCCGGTATCATTACTCATAGTTTCAAGTTATGAACGGATAAATATGGTTAATTTACTGCTTCAAAATTGGCACCCAATCTCATTCTATTAGAAGTAAATGGAGCTGAATGGCTGTTTTGCGTTCATGCTGGGTACACTGTGGTTGCGCTTTTTTCTCGTCAAAGTGTGGACTCAGCGACAGCCGTATTTTGGTGCTTGTACCCTGACGGTGTAATTTGTTTACCCGATATTTTTATCTATTAATTATCCTTGATACTTTCGAACCGTCAAACAATTGCGAATGCGGTTATCCGGCGTTGATCGATGCTCACGCAGTTGCACAGCAAATATTCCGATCCATAACCGGTTTTGTTAAAATGTGAATACCTGTATTTTTGAGAACCGGAACGCACTTCAAAATCCTTTTCAAGCGTCACGATTTCCCTTGACGTTAAGTTCACTTTATTTTATGACAAGAATGCCGGTGTTTTTCACTTTGGTAACTTCAACCAATTTGCAGGAGACAGAAATGAAAAAACCGCAGCCTCGCTATACGATAAGGCGATGAACCACCGTCGATTCGAGCATTTTCGCAATGAACACACACCCTAACAAAAAAATTCTAGCAGCTTGACTATTATTGATCAAGATAGCGTGGAAAAAAAATTGTTCAGAAAACAAAATTTTGTGTTTGAAAACTGCCGTGTCATACTACAAGGCGCCACCTACGTAACCTGGGTCTGTGATCCTTATCAAGGGAACGGTTATGAATAATAAGTCCTCACTCGAATGATTATCACGAACGAAATGTTTTACATGTAGTCTGACTTCCGTACGTTGGTCGTTCCTGCTCAGTGAGCACCTTCAGGCGTTTTGCGCTCAGAAATGTATCCCCCACTACGCTGCGGGCTCTATCAAGCAGAGCAACATGTTCCATTGTGGTTCTTCGTTTGGAATGATGAGCTCTTTTGACCCAAGACACGGTAGGCTAATTTAGACATGCAGTAATCGACATGCATGCTCCCATCTACAACATCCTCCACCATGAGCGCGTTCGGAGTTAAATGCAGAAAGGAGTTCATAATGTGTTGGTGTTATGCATTGAGATAACCTTCCGTGAAATGTTGTCGATACTATCCTCGGGACCATAACACGAAGCGTGGGAAAGAGGACCAAACAAAGTTGCCGCAAACTTGCAAGATATAGCGATTTCCATTGGATTCATTCAAGAATTAGGGAGCAGAGAGAGATATCCTGACAAGAACAGACAGAACCCCAGACACAAATGCAGACACAGATACATTCAGGCACAGTCACAAACAAGATGCAGGCACAGGCACACAGACAAATCTAGGCACAGACAGAGCTATGGCACAGGCACAGACGAGGACACAGACTAAAGAGGAAAACCGCGTGAGTTTTCTCACGCGGACGCGGAATGAACTGCTAAATTTTTAAGCTGCGCGGTTTCACGCGGAAACCACAAAACGTTAAACGACGCGGCACCACGCGGCATGATCCATTATAAAAAAACGGCGCGGCGCGGCATTAAACTCCAATTTGAAAGCGGCAATTATTAGATAGACAGGCGACAGTATGTATGACAATTAGACAGGCGACAGTACAAAATCTAGGAACACAGGAACTAACAGAACAGAACACGACAGTTTCGTAGAACAAGCGAACACAGGAATAATATATTCGTCGTCAATCAATCAACCCATAAGTATGTAGTACGAGCATATTTCTTACAACTGAAATGATTGCATTTATTCATTCATTTTGTGGTTTCCGTCCGTACTGTAGAGCGTACGTGGCGCGGTTGGGCGCGGCAGAACTTTCAAGCGGCGCGGACGCGGCGCGGCATAATTTGACTATTTTTTACGCGGCACGGCGCGGAATTGCCGCGTCCGCGCCGCGCCGCTTGGCACGCGGTCTTTCCTTTCTAACACAGACGTTGACATAAACAAAGACACAGACAAAGATATAGACACAGCCACAGCCACAGACAGACACTCAGTGACACGGATATACAATTGTAGTTCTTACCAAACATGTGATATGTGATGAATGAAAAACTTTATCTCGGCCTCCCCAAACACAACGTTGAATTGCTACACAAACTGGGGACAAAGCACCTCCAAAGCATCCATGTGGACATCTCCGAGATTGTCGAAGGGTGCATACATACCTGATGTTGACCCCATGCAAAACACTTTGTAAATTTCCTTGCGAACAACGTTCCGAGTGATGTAAGGAAGTCCAAACAGCAGGAAAAACCGGAACTTGTGAGCTTTGTAATTCTTTTATTCACGCAGTGAGCAAGGTCGGCGATTCTCGTTGCCGGAAGGAATGATGGCCGGTCAAAGTCGGTCGATTTCTTTTTGCTGACCGGCTGTCAAAGGAAGAATTGAATCCGCATCCATCAACAAATGCAGGAAATATTTGCAACTCCATCGTCGATACCGTGCATAGTGTCTAGGCAGAAACCATGAACGACGTCGAACTTGTCCCACTTTTGCACCAAAGAAGGACGCTTGAACCCGTGGGTCTTGTGAATGATCCGCAGCGTTTTTATCTTTACAGGACAACTCGTCGCACTGTCTCGTCATTTCCGCAATTGCTGTATGCGTCTTCATAACAAAATTCGGATCATAGGGATAGCAGATTCTGAGACGGATGCAAAATGCCAATCTGTCGTAACGAATGCCGAAAACATCAGTAACTGGATACACGTATTGACGAGATAACAAAGGAGAGTATATGTCCGATACACAAATCCACATCCAGAGCCACACTTTTGCAAATAGAGGTAGAACATGCGAAAATACAGACACATGTACCAACACAAACGCAAGCGCTGTTAGAAACACAGACATAGACACACAGACGCAGACACATAAACAAAAACTAACAGACACATGCACTAATATAGACACAGATACAGACGGAGAAACAGAAACAGCCATAGAGACAAAGACACAGCCATACAGACACAGACAAAATCATGAAGACACAGACAGAGACACCGCGTACTGCATGACAAAAATGATTAGGCACCTATTCGCAACAGATGCAGCCCTGCGCTGCTAAATGTCTGAGCTTACCATTAATCGCAGCTCTCTCGGGTAAATTCATCAGGATAAAATGGACGTTAACGGATGAAGGTTGAACCGGGCCGTTGTTGTTCGTTCATAATATTAAGCTACTTTGTGAGTTCCACCAAAAAAGCCTCTCGGTCTTTTGGCAAATATTGTCCCGCCCAAACGCTTTGAAGGAACCAGCAATTCTTGCGCAATTTCAACAGCACATCTGTACACTGTACGAAAATTAAATGTAGCTTCTTGCGCGTGCGTTTGCTTAATTCCGCTCCGTCAGATTGAATCAAATCTGCCAGATCAGATCTATGGAGGTCAATATCCCGATACCATTTTCTGTCTGCAATGTCACTTATAACTCCATCCGCCGGCGATCTAGGCAAAAACACATACCGTCCGAATTACCCATTGTTGTTTCTGCAGTCCAACTGAGGGCGAGGTGACTAAATGGCTGCCGTCCATATTCACCGTTGTCCGATCATAATCGCTCTCACAGAGATCTCAGTGGTAAAGAATATTAGGTTCTTCGGCAGTTGCTTTTAGGGTGAAACCGCACACTTCCTGAACAAACACTGATCCGCCACGCTGTCTGAAGCATATCTTCCGTGAGCAAATATAGACAATTTCTTTGGCATGCACCAGTATCGAGACCGAGGAGCCTTAGCCCGCTACGAACAGATTTCGGCAGTCTCAAACAGTATCATCAAGATGCTGAGGAGTCGATGTGAAGAACGACATCAAAAACATAATTTGGTCCAAAACCGAATGGGAAATTCCGTGTCGTTTGATTATACAGATCAGCATAGCACAAACATTTTGATGGGTTTTGATGGGTTTTTGATGGGTTTTGATGGGTTTTTGATGGGTTTTGATGGGTTTTGATGGGTTTTGATGGGTTTTGATGGGTTTTGATGGGTTTTGATGGGTTTTGATGGGTTTTGATGGG
>LRSR01012415.1:0-28912 GCA_001579985.1 Hypsibius dujardini | reverse complement strand
AGGCCATATGGCCGACTTTGGTGACCTTTGGTGACCTATGAAGGTCATGGGAGATGTGATTGTTGTGTACATTATTAACGTGGATGGGGACCTAATTAGGGCTTAATTAGACTAATTAAAAATGTGACCTTTGGTGACCTTTAAAGGTCACTGGATATTTGTTTTTTGGCTTTAGCTGGTGCCGGCCAGGCCGGCCTGAACTGAACCGACTGAAAACCGACCTCTTTAATTGGTCATTATCGTATCACTTGCCGTACATCAAGGCATGATCATAAAACAATACTTCATTAGTAAAGGCATTCCATCGTCTTCTTGTAAGAAGGGAATTGCTGAATAGCGATAAGCACAGTAGCAGACAGACAAGTCTTGCTGACGAGTGATGACCTCTAAAGCTTGGTTGGGAACGGCGGAATGGGGACCCAGCTCCACTTCCGGCAGCTTTCCCCGAGCTCGATGACGAATTACATGATGTCAATCATGTCCTTGGTGAAGCAGCGCTGATCTTATGTGGTGATGCAGTTAACCTTTTCCTGGACTCGCTGCTCGAAGGAGTAGATGAGTCCTTCATTCTGTGGGAATCCTGGGAAGCGTTTCCGGTAAGCCATTTTGCAAAAGTCAGACTGAACATTTTTTCCGTTTGCGATGTCTTTATATATGAGTATGTTTTTGAGGGGCGAGGTTTTTATGAACCTACTTTAGACCAATAAGATTAAAAAGAAAAACAGACCAGAGAGATTATGGGTTGTCCGTTATATTTCAACTTTTCCGCCAATAGGGACTTTAGACCAAATAAAATAAAAAGAGCCAGGGACCAGCGAGAAAATGGGCTGTGTGCATTTTCTCGACTTTTGGGCCAATAGAAACTTTGGACTAATCAGATAAATTTCGAAAGAGAAACAGACAGAAAAGAGGGTTGTGCCGTGAAAGAAACTCAGATAGAACAGGGGGTTGGAACGTAGGATCAGACTTTCGACAAATGGTATGGCTCCGTCTAGGTATATAAGTTAGAGTCCACCAATAGTTTAATATCAATTTCTGATCAGCAACGCGAATCATCTCCTGAATCTAGAAGGGTGAGTCCTCTTTTCCCATGCTACCGTTAAACATGGTGTGCTGATCATAGATGTGACGTCATTTATGTTTTAGATACGCTCTATTTCAAAAACCGGAAAAGTTCTTACCTCCAGGAAGTGTCAGTCATTCCGAACGGTAAGAAAACGTGACTTTATTTTGCTGGTTATTTGTTTTTCCTTCAAGTACATTATGACTCTTTTGTTTTGTATAGGAAATGGCTCTCCTCGCCCGCGCAAAGCATGAGTTACAGTGGGACATGTACGTTGAGCGAGTCCTCCATCTAGCAACCAATTTTGTGGAGATCCGGTCTACTCCTGCAGGTCGTCAGGACTTCAACCTGGAGCACCGGAAGATGCTGAAGGAGCGGCTACAATTCAAAGTCATCCGAGCCCGTGAGCTACGTCTCCAGCGAAGAGGACGGAAGCTGAACGCAAAATTGCTGTTTGAATTGGCTCTTCTTCGCAACGGCTTTGAAAAGGACCCCGAGTACACCCAGTACCTCATCGATGCTCTGAAGCGTCACAGAAAGCGAGTGGCCACTTATGCTGATTCTCTGGGTGGTGGGATGGTGTCGATGCCTGTCCGAGCTTGTGTTCGAGATGCCAAAGGGCGTGTCCGTGAACGTGTGCGAGCGGTTGCCATAAAGTTATAGCCTACAATGTTAATGTAAAACTGTATTTTGGTGGATCATTTTTGTCGAAAGTGTGGAATAAAAAGAACAAGGCAAAAAGATGGTCGTATGATTCACTTAAAAACAGTAGAACAGCTGGGCCAGACAACTCGGAAATGATTTTAGACCAATTGCAAATTACATTTGAAAGGGAGTTGGGGAGACAAGAATCGTTGTTAGTCATCCGGGAATTCTGCAAAGAGAGTTTTCCTGAGAGACTGATTTTAGACCAATTGGTATAACGCTGCAAAGGGAATCAGACAGAAATGAGGGTTGGACTAGTTGAACAAAGAAGAGGAACGATAAAATCAGACTTTTAACCAATGACACGAGATGAGAGGGGTATATAACTCGGGTCTTACCCTTTCATTCGCAATTACTTTCACTTTACAAGCACAGGACTCTTGTTCGACTCCAGGACCCTACGCGACTCCGTCTAGGCAAGTCCACAGTTTTCCGGGATGATTAAAATCAAAATCTAATGCTTTTATTTTTATTCCAGAAAAAATGGAAGAGATCCGGAACATTATCTTCTTCATGCAAGAGTCTACGGAAGAAATCCTAGCTTTACAGCCCCGGATCGTCTGGGAAAGGAACAGTAAGAGAGCCTTCCGCCGGAAGTACGTCGATGAACTGAGCGACATCATCCGGAAAATGGCACTTAGGCTGGGAGCATCGTCTTCTCGTCTGGACCTTCCGGAAGTTCTCAACGAAACTCAAAGCTGTGAACTGCTGCGCTTACGACTGAACCGATTGGAGAGGCAGGGCAAAAACTGGAGAATGATAAGTCGCCTGAAATCCTCTGACCTAGGCTGGACTATTGCAATGAAACGTGTTTCGGTTGAGGCTAAGATTGCTCATCGACAAGCAAAGAACATCATCTTCTACTTGTACGGTCGTGGTGACAGAACTTTTTAGTTGTCAGATTTATGAGTCAGACTTTCTTGTCGGGTTGTGATGTTTCGGGTGTGAGCAAACAATAAAATGAAATTGCCAAAATCATTGTCATGGCTTTATACAAAGACTTGTTGGAAAATTCTGAAGTAGCAAAGTCACTTGGAATCTGTGGTCTTTCATATCTAGTAAAGCGTTGTCCTTATCTCGGCAACACTTCCGCTCCCTTTTACGCCAAAGCAATTATATACGATTCAGTTTATTGTGGCCGAGGCAGAACTATTGCTGAAGCAATCGATAACTGTGCACGAAAAATCTACGACGAGTACATTAATAGCAATAACAATGACGACTTCTACGAAAGAGGAAGAAGCCCTGACTCTGATGAAAGCAGTGTTGGAAACGGAAGGGAGGAAGGATGTTCCTGAAGAAGTCCAGCGATCTTTCAACTTGAGCCTCACCATGGATCGTCCACTCAGCGTGACGTTGTTATGGCTTCCAGATGGGACCGTCAACGGAGTTAGGTTTGACATGGAACCGCGGCCGGTGAAATGGAGCAAAGACGTTATCGATCGCTTTCGTCGCATCAAGTTTAACGAAGAAATCTGGCCGCGTTTAGAAGGCTTAAAGCCAGATGAACCGGATATGTTTCTAGGGACCGAGCAGGGAATCGTCATTCAAATTCAGAGGGAGGAGTTCGAGCCACTTCGCTGTAAATTGTGGCGCGTCACTATATCTTGCTGGTCCCGTGACTCAGACCAGGCGGTCATCTTGTGGATTCATCAGCTGTACAAGTTTCAACACATTCTCAAGTTTAACCAATACGACACTTTCTGAGTCACAGTTTCGGGTTTCTTAATCACAGCCTTTTCTTTCGGTTTATCGAATTCGTTTTATATCTTTTTTCGTTTTATTCAGTTGTGAAAATGCCGCGACCTTATAACGGTGAATATTCTTGGGTTATTCATTGTCGTTCTGAGCAGTCAATAAAGTACACTTACCACAAAGAAGGTTCTGTTTTTGTTGTCCGCGGTGATTTACACGGTTGTGTGCACATTGGGCAATCACACAGTGAAGCCATAGCCCAACACAGGTGTGATAAAAAGATTTACATCCACCACTACTGCTACAGTCAACTTGGCTACTCGTCTGAGTCCGAGTCGGCTGAGTCGGAAAAAGAAGAAGATGGACGACCTCCTGAATGACATCCTGGAGACGGAAGTTATTTCAGAATTCTTCCAGTCTTTCAACGGAAAGCCAATCTCTAGTCCGGAAACACCATTCTATAATATGGGGAACCTTGAAATCAGCATGTTTGTTGTCGGTGACAAATTGGAGATTGGACTACGCGCTTTACGAAAAACGAAAGCCTTCCGGGTCAGCGTCCAGGAATTTCTTCAGCTTCTAGCCTACATCCTATCTGACCACTGCGAACACTATAAGCCCTACTATAAAGACGAGAAAGAGAAGATGGTTCCCGGGTATCTGTTGAAACCGGAGAACAATCCTGAGGTCTTCAAGGTCAACAACACGCTGCAAATTCACTGGATCAACGAAAAGCGGAAACCGCTCTTGCGATTGGTTCGTCACAAAACAAGCAAGCGAGCCGATGCCGTCTTGAGCATCCCACCGGCATGTGTGAACCAACTGAAGGAAGAGGGAGTTAAGCCAGTCCTGATGCCACTGGCCAGCGTGAGGGATCTGGGCTTAGAGAATGTTTTTATAGTTACTGACCACCTCTTGAGTAGTGACATGAACAATCGTGAGGCCGGTATTGTGGTTCTGGAAATTTTGTTGGCTTTGCCCAATTATGCCTGGAGTGGAATTATTGCGAATATCAAGTAGTGTTTTTAAACATGCTAATGAAATCTTGGAATGTCATGTTATCTTGTGGTTGAATAATAAAAGCCAATTTGGTAGCGTGTTCCGCAATTAAAAATCCAATCAACGCCATAAAAAGAAAAACGTACAAAAACGTGATGCACACCTTTGCGATACATGGGTGTTTTCGCTCGGGTTGGTTCAAACACGTTCCTCGCTCGTCAGTATCCATTTCGGGGTGATGAGTTATCGTCGGGGATACGATTCACAATCGGGGGAGTAGGTTGTTGTACGAGTGAACTATTTCAGCGTGTGAGAATGCTTAACCGATCAGATTCAAATGTTTACGTTTTCCGTTTTCCACTATCCTCTTAAATAATTAAAATGGCTGAGGCTGCAATGAAGAAGCGCAAGATTGAGGACGTCGAAACGGAAATGCCTATGAACGACGAGTATAAACTCCCGGAACTTCCTGTCAACGGTCAAGTTGCCTTTGTTGAAAAGAATCGTCCCGTCTATAAGATCGGGTACGACAAATACTTGTCATTTTCTCCCGATGCTGAAGGTCGGATAAATATCCGTCTCTGTGAGCGCAAAGGACCCATCGGCGAACCGGCGGAGACGGGAAAGGCCGTCACTATGGACCTGACTCAATTCCTCCGTCTGTACGGCACCATCATGTCCGGAGTGGCTGATCGACCTGATGGGGAGGACGGACCAACAAAGTATGCTTTGGGCAACGGACTTTACCTTCAGTGGAGCAAGTTCCGAGGCAACAACATCGCTACGGTTCGTCGCTTCGCCACCTTGAAAAACGGCAACATTGTAGCCCTGAAGAAGGACGGTCTCTCGTTCGGCAAGTCCACCTACGACAATCTCAAAAAGATGTTCAAAGAGATGAAGGTGCTGCAAGACATTGTGGCTGTGCCGCAGTTCAAGGAAGGTAAGCCTGGCCCGGGAATGAAATTCAAGGAGTTGAAGAACGGTTTAGCCCACTTGATGTATCAGCACATTTTGGGACTTCGCCGGGACCGCTGTCCCACTTGTCTGAATCCGGAGACTGAGCCTGACTGCCCGGGTCAAGGTCACAGTTGTGAGTACGGTATCCCAAGGGATGCGCATCCGGAGGACCTTAAGGCGGCCTTAAGGAGGAGGCTAAAAAGCAACGCTACGTAGAATCCATCCTCTTGACCAACAATGTCGTGACCTGCCAGCAACTTTTGGATATTACCGCGCGACTGGACGAATGGTTCAACAGCAACCGCCAATGTTTGATGGAGGACATCAACAAGCGCTTGAGGGTAGTCAACAAGGTCTGTGTGCTGGACCCTTTCGGATGCAAGGCGGAAAAGAATGTTTAGTCTACTTTAGTTCCAGAAAATTTTTGCATACTTGTTTGAGAAAACTGTCATCTTGGACTTTGGTATTCAAGTCGAAATAATGGTTCACATACTGAGTCACCATTGCATCATTAGCATGCTTATTCTGCGTAAACAAGTGAATTATATCTCCGTAATGTTCTCCGCTGCATCTTCTAAGTAAAAAGAATAAACAATACTGACCACAAACGGTCGAACCATTGGATTGGAACTGCTCAGTCTGTTTCACGATTCGCAGATTGTGAAAAGCGTTAATTTTATAAAAAGACAAATCTTTTCCAAAAGAGTCGAAAATCTCCACAACATCCGGGCGATCTTGGTACGCTGCAAGCCAGTGCATGCCGGGGCCTGTGGACGGGTCAGTGTTAATTACACATCCACCGGGCAAAGGTCCTAATACTGAAATCTTGTCAGCGGCAAAAATTCCACGAAAAGAAGACTTGGTGACAGAGTTGCTCTCCAGAGCAGCTTTAATGCTGGAAGTGTTCATGCTGTGAAGTCGGTGCTGAGCACACGGAACTGATTAATCTCGATAATCGAGTCATATACGAGATAAGCCATCATCATGATTGTTGACTTTAATGGTTGTGCGAACGTTAAAGAGATACTGAGGTTTCCTTGACGAATTAGTCCCAGAGTTCTACGACCGCATGTGCCAAGTTTCATACCAAAAAGAGTGTATCCACCGGCGTAATCTTCCCGATCAAACCAAAACTCGCCGTGAGGATCGTGCCGCTTCTCAAACGTCTCCAACAAGCCTTCGTAGCACTCTAAACTTTGGAATTTGTCAAATTCGGCAGTGTACGGTCGGCCGGGAAACGATTGGCCGTCCACTTCACAACTAATTTGCTGAAGTCCAAAATGATCAAACAGAAACGGTGAACGGGTAGAATCTCCGTGAAAGTCTTTGCTGTCCACGAAACCAATCAAGCAAATCTTTGGGAGCTGACCTATTTGTAGGTTGCTTATAACCGTGCTCTGTGTAGATCTGGGAATATCGGTAACTCGGATGACGGTCCGTTCCACGTGGTATTTACAAGGTTTACTTTGAAGTTCTTCGGTGGTGCTAATCAAATAATCTGGTGCTGGAATGTTCCGTCGGATGCGGAGACGAGGGTTTTTAATGACAATTCGAAACTGCTTAGTTAAGTCCGAATCAAATTTCCGCAAATAAAATTCAGGTTTGGCCATAACAAACCGAATGGTGACTGGAACACCGGTAATCAGATCCTTTTCTTGTTCGAAAAGGTCAGAACAAATCCGTCCTGATAACTGAACGAAATGGCCTCGTCCAAACAGTGTTCGACGTCTTTGTTCCTGTGCGTTTTCAGTTTCGGAATTAAATTTATGAGGGGTATCAGGGTACCAACCACATGAAGTCAGCTGAGACCTTTGTGTTTGAACAGTGTTGTTGAACAAATTGTCGAGGTATGCACGGTAAGGGTAGAACGTGGACGCGTCAGAAATAACCTTGTTGGCAACAGAGACGTGAACGCTTGAGAAGATGGAATGGAGGGCATTATTTACAATGGCTACACCATCGGTCTGGTCAACCATTCTCCATTCAGAATCGGGCTTTTTTACTTGTAGACCAAGCTCCAGTTCAAGTGCAACGTCTTTAAGAACAACCATACCGGTAGTGCTAGGTGGAATGTAGAAAACAATATCCCCTGTGGTAGTTCCGTCCGCCAAGGTAGCAGTTGGATGAAGACGGTCATGTTCCACTTTCCAGCGCTCAGTGAATGTGACGGGGACACTAAACATTTGCGACTCTGGATGCATGGCCGACGCCGAACCTTCCAAGGTGAAGGCCATCCTAATAGTAATCCTCAATACCGTATGATGGTGTTTTCTTTCTTCTGATCACCTTTTTCTTTTTGGAAAGTTTCTTCCGTTTACGTCCACGACCGTCTTGGATTTCGGTAAGCTTTTTATTAATAGCCTCAACTGCTCCACGACCGGCGTCTTTAACAATACCTGTGGCGGCTTCTTGTAAATGTGGTGCAGCGGCAGAGAGCGCTGCACGTGCGTGAGGGGCAGCAGATTTTAAAATAGGTTTTGCAAAAGATGCAATCTTAGAAAAAAGGGACTTTAATAGTTGTGGGAACCCCGCCCCGTACTGAGCGTGTGATCCATGATATCGAACCATAGGACCGTATCCCATCTGCGTAACAAAGACCCCCTCATATCGACGGGGGTCTGGGATGTATTCTGTAAGCGGCATGACAAACTAGTAGGGCCTGTAAGGCCGAAAGTGTAATCGAATTAGGGATTTTCCAGAATGAAAACGTGCATTGTCCCCAAGTTCATTAGCTATAGTCACTTGAATAGTTTCAAACTGAGAAGGTAAAACGGGAACATAGTGACCGATGTCAAATCTTTCAGTCTTGACTTGTCCATACTTGCCGTCAATAGCTAGTGTCCGTAAAATTTGAGCCTTTTCCCCACCGAGAAAGGAAAAATCAGCGACGCTGCAGTAAACGTACAAAATTTGGTTTCCAACACTAGGATCGAATGCTCGTTGTGCTGTCCATGTCCATGGTTTAATGTCGGCAAATAGCATTCTGACTTTTTCGTCTTGCTCTGTAGCCGTTCTGGGTGTTGGTTTAAGCACATTGTCTAGCAGCGGGTATTTGAGAATTTTCTCTTGTGGCTGTAGTCCCAACATCGCCTTGAGTGTTTCAGAGCCTGGTGGAAAGGTCAACATAATCAGTGGAGATGCAACTTTAAGGCGCAAAATGGGATTACTGCTCTCCGTCATGTAAAACGTTACGGCCGGAGTCTCCGTAGTGCGGCTGGAACTGATGCGGTTAGTCAGCGTCACTTCTTCAAGCAGGGGTACTTGGTTGTTGATGACATTGATCAAATCTTTGGGTTCCTTGTAAAGACCCGCAGGAACCGTGATGACGGTTTCGGTAGTTGGAAAAACCCACTTTTCATAATCTACACTTTTAATTTGATGAATTAAAATCTTTTGTTCTTCCTGTAGGGTCCACAATGTATTGGTATAATGAGCCTCTGCCAGGCAGACTTACCATCGTCCTTTGAGTTGAATGGGCTGCTGTAACTTTGTAATCCAGTCGGCTGCATTGTTGTTTGGATAAAGTTCCAAACAGCTGTCACATGGTAGTGTTATGTAGAACGATGAGGCTTCGTGCATTTTGATTTTACTATCCACTCGTCGTCTTCCGAATCGTATCCCAACCATCGAACCAAGCATTCGCGTTTTCCATTTCGTGTTCGCTCTTTAATAACTTTCTCAATCGTGAAAGTTTTTTCACTAAGATCGCCCCGGACTAATGATAATTCCTGCTCGTAGAATTTGCCCGCTACAGGACTACCTTTTAAGGTTTGAATGCGGTACATTGGTTTCTTGTGAGGAATGACCTGCACAATTTTGTAAATCCGTTCCTGGTAGCGATACTCGAATCCTTTTTCAAACACACCCTTGAGTTTTGAGATTCTTACATGCTCACCGACCCGGTATCGTGGCGTCCTGCTACTTTGACTCAAGAGATCACTATAGAGCCGATTAAACACTTGTAAGGAATTGCCTTGTGAGACGTTATTTGGTTCCATACCATGAGAGCGGTGGATCGACCGATTGTAAGAGTACACAAAATCTTGAATTTTATCAACGTACTCTGTTGACATTCTGTGCCGAAACAGTCGCCATATGCGAGATTTAAAGGTACGAATAAGTCGTTCAGCTTGTCCCGCCTTGATGTCGTTGTTTTCAGTGGAAAACAACTCGACTTGCTTTGATTTAAGAAACGCTTTTACGGTAGAGTTAAAAAACTCTTTTGCTTTGTCCACTTGGATCCGTTCCGGTTCGCCCATTTCGTTAAACACTTTTTGCAGGGCCTTTTTAACATGATCGGCGCCTTTGGTGAGAAGTGGTTGTACGCTGGCCTTCTTGGAGAAACAGTCGATTGCAAACATTAGGTACTGCACACCTTTGTTTTCGTCCTTGTATCGGCGAAAGTCTGCAAGATCGATCTGAAACTGCTGTGTCATATTGCTCACGACAACACGGTTTCGAGGGAATCGTTTTCGGTTTTCCTTGTTGATGCTGTAAGGGTCGAGCTGTTCCAAAAGCTGTTGAGCTTGTTTCTTGTCCGCGACGTCTCCCTTCACGCTTTCGAAGAATCGATCGATACCACCGAAGCTGCCGGGGTTCCGGGCGTCGAGGTACTTGTTCAGTAGATTCATTGCAGCAATTGCTGATTATGTTAAATTTAAAAATATGGCAAAATCGAAGAACTGATGGGCACCATTCAGCCATTCTTTAATGAAGAGAAATCCACTTAAATCCACCCTTTTGTTTTTTATGGGGGGCAAATATTTCTTGATGACTACGCTTGAGAAACTTTAATCTCCTTTTATTTTTTGGGAAACCGAAAAGATCGGTGACACGCTTCCTTTTTCCGCGTTCAATTTCCATTTCATCCGATTCTGGCACACTGTTCATTTCCACGTCTGGTACGCGTTTGACCTCCCAAGTTGTTTTTCGCTTTCCTGTAGGCTTCTTGGAAAGCTTGGGAATTGCCTTCATTTTCTTGATAACGTGTTCATCTTCCTCTGTTTGACGTTTCGCAATACGCTTTGCAATTATTGGTGACTTGAATGGTTTCTTTTTTGACTCACGTGCCAAGGGTTCAACGGGTGGCGGAAGATTTTGTTCAATTGGAATGGCCTTCTCTTGACGCTGCGTGGGTGCCTCCGAATTCCAGGCTGAAAACCGGTCCAAGGAAGCTGATAGGAGATCGGCTTTTTCATATTCACTCAAATTATCTCGTTGAAGAATGTTGTTCACTAGACAGCTCAAAGCCTTGACATCCTTCGAGTCCGGTGGCTGTCGTCCCTGGTATCGATCAACCACGTTGCGTGGCAGTAGACAAAATTCATCCATTGAGTACAGCTCCTAGTACGCTTGCAATAACAGGCAAGATTGCACCAAGGAATCCACCACGCTGAAGAATTTCCTTCTTTTTCTTGTTTGGATACCGCTTTAATGCAATTAGTTTGAGAGATTTTCGCCAGCGATGACACACCTTCTCCTGTGCAGGAGTAAGTGGGACAGTGATTTTAACAATGTTGACAGCAACTTCCTCCAGTCCACGCATTTGATCCTTAGTTGCCAGGCCAAGCATTTGTCTCCGCTGCTTTGGTTTAAGATCCCTCAAGGTGAGGACGTACGGAGTAAGCTGGCGGGTCCGCTGAGACATTTTGCAGGAATTACTCTTTTCTTGCTGACGTATAATTTAGGAATCTGGTTTGGTAAAACGTTGCTACGAACTCTTAAATAGTCAGGTGTATCAGGTTTCAAGTCTACAATTAATGGACAATATGGTTCAGCTGTAACCTTTTTGTAAGCATCAGTCAAATGTGGAAGCCCTGTCTGCCTTGATAATAGGGAAATTTGTTGAACATCTCGAACGTTTTTAAACAACACAAGGTAGGATGCATTAAGATGAACATCCCTCATTGCTTTGCCTTGTTTGTAAAGGTTTTGCATAATCAGTATGACCGATACTCTACGATGATGTATGGCCTGTGTGAAAAGTTTGGTGCTACGCTTATCGTCGGCAATATCTTGACCCAGGTCATCCAGTATCAGTAGTGTAGACTTGGTACCATCAAAAAAGTGTTCGTCTTCTAAGACTCCCGAGACCCCTTTCACAAACTCAATTGACGGTACATCTTGCTGAAGCTCGGTAAACTTTTCTTGAAATTCACCGTAACAGTAAATAATACGATCCGGATTTTCACTCAGAATTTTATTACTTTCACGTATAAGGTTAAAAACAAACTCAGATTTTCCACTCATGGTCGGCCCACAAACAATAGCCCCAAATGGAACACGAAACTTCATAAATGATTCCATTTTTCACTTTGAAGTAAACTCTGAAACAGCAAGAAACTCTGACTGGGCTTTAATATATTGACGAGCAAAAGAACAGGATGGACTATCCAATCTATGCTGCAGTCCTATCGATGGTCCGCCGCTCGCCACAATTTTTTCCGCTTCTTTGACGCTCTTGATCAGACCACAATAAGCACACCGGACTTTGTTGTCGTTGGGATACTCAATATCATGAAGATGGAATCCTTGGTACGCAAAAGCTAGTTTGTCGTAAGAACCGTAGGGCATGGTGCGGTAACGGGCTTCCATGGTGGGGTAGCGTTTGGACATTAAGAGAGGTTCCAGATCAGCATCCAATCGCGAACGGCTCTCCAGTAGAGGATGGCATCAACCTTGTCCACTTTACTTCCGTGATGGGGAGTGTAAACGGAGGAAGAATGCATGTACTTGACCCACTTTGGATACAGACGCAAAGCTTTTTCGGATGGCATCACTTTCACAAGGAGTTCCTGCTCAATTTCCTCCATGACTGATTGAGGAGTGCCAACTAACTTTCACGTTAATTCTTCCACCCGAGATTACACTGTTCGATTATCTGAATCATCATGCTGTCGGGTTATCTGTTGGGTTATTTGTCGGGTGACTCAACTTGCTATTAAAGTGACTACACTTTTCTCAGCTCTTAGAAGGAAATTTGCATTCCCCGACGGAACCCGAGCAGAATGGAGCACAATGTGGTTGTTGACGCAGATTGGTTCGTTATTAATTCTGTGAGTCATTTAAAAAAGTTAGCATTCTTTGCTCCTACTCTCGGAAAGTCCATCGAAGTTACATTCAATCTTCCGCCCTGGGCAAAACATCACCGTAGCTACTTGCGTCTTCAAGCAAAGAAATCTCATGGCTTGAACTGGGGTGAGCCTGGAATGTATCAGCACGATCAAGTACGGAGCGCCCTTGAAGACATCATCTTATTCCTGGGTGTTCGAACGACTCGCCTGACCTTCTTCACCAAGGGTTTCCAAAAGAAACAGCTGTTGGACACTTATTTTCCATACCAGTGGGGACATTTAACAGACTTGGAAAACTTGGGATGCCCGACCTTTGACAAATTGACACAACTGAAGAAGACGACATTGAACAAAGCCGTTGTTTTCGGGCTATGGCTACACGAGTCACCAACGTCGTTGCCACAGCCCTACTTAATGCCCACCTAAATTTGGAAAGGATTGAACGGAAGATCCCGATGGCGCAATATGTTCCTCATCGCTTTTCTGGACTTTTAATTAAGATTCTGGAACCGTTCAAAGCTCACTGTCAACTGTACCGGAACGGAAAAATTACGGTCAATGGAGCCCGATCGGAATACGCTGCTCATGCTTTGGTCCGGCATTTTTCAGACATTTTAAATTGTATCGGTTATTCGACTTTTATTACTAACTTTAAAGTAGTCAATGTGGTCGGCACATACAATTTCGGTTCTTTTATGCGACTGGAAGACTTGTGTTTACAGCTAAAAAATGCAGAATATCATCCAGAATTATTTCCTGGCATGCGTGTTAAGCTAAAAAACTGTTCAGCTGTTCTTTTTCACAGTGGAAAATGTAATTTTTTGGGCGGTAAAAATGAACAAGATATTGAGAATGGTTACCATGAACTGCAAAAACTATTAAAACACTAGTCCGCACAAAAACCGAACGGGACAGTAAGATGACCATCCAAAATGACACGTTTTTTGTAGTAGAAGCGGCACTTCTTCATTGTCTGAACCTCCTTAATAGCTACGGCTTTGATATCGCGCCGTAAGTTCCGCTGCGGAACGGCAATGGTCGATTCCTTCTCATCCAACAAGTGCAGCATGGCGGGAAAATTGATTAATTCTTCCGTCTCACCGTTCAGAGTGAAGCCCTTGATCTTGGTCACGTGCTTACCATCGTTGGTACGGTAGGCATATCTCCTACCAAGAAGATTATGAAAGTCTCTATTTTTGATTAATTACATTTTGACATATTCTTACTTGGCTCCCAAGGAAACAAATTCTTCAATGTGCTGTCCAGGTTTAAGTTCGCTGACTAGATCTCCCAAATAGTGCCCGGTCTCTAACTTCCATTCATCGGTGTCGCGGGCAACAAAGATCAGCGAGTCGGTGTCTAACAACAAAACAAAATCAGAGCTTGACACCAGAATCTAGAAAAGTGCTTACCAAAGTACAAAATTCGCCCTGGGTAATGGTTTTCAAGCTGCTCCATAAATTTGTACAGATGGAGACGTGCCCTGAAATGATAATATTCAAAGTTTGGTAATGGTGAAAACTTGATTTATCGCTTACCAGCAAGTGGTAAAAGCGGCTAGAATGACATTGGTGGTGGGATTTTCCTCCACAAAGCTCTGCTCCTTTTTGAACTGGACGGTGACCACGTCGTCGTTGATAAAGTCCCAACCGGAAACAAGGTTTTCACCGTTGGACAGCATCTCGTAGAACTTGAGTGGTTCATTGATGAAGACACGGTTGCTGCGATTTTCCTGCATGCCAAGACGACCCTATGCCAAGTGCGAAAAAATGTACGAAAAACTGTACGAACAAATTTACGCAAATTGTACGAACAAATAAAACTCACCCAAAAACTATTGAGGAACAACTTGGAGACGCAGCGCATGCCCTTGTTCTCCTTAATCTTGGCCTTGTCCAATTTGATGCCTTCGTGCTGCTCGAAGCTGGCAATGTATCTGTCCTTCTCCTCCTCCGTCACCACTTCAGCAGGGTAGCCGCTTGACTCGGTTTTGATCTTGTAGAAGGGATCGATGTAGGGGGCAAAAAGTCCTAATCGCTGCTCCGGAAAGTGCCACACCTCCTTGATCTCGTCGATCACGTACCCCATATCCAGGGCCTTGTGGATTTCCGGAGTGCACCAGGTGCCAATCAACTTCCGCTGGTCCTTGGAGTGGTTGCACGGAACTCTTGACAGCGTTTCAGCACAGGTACGGCACAAGGTGAACACCAACTGGTGGTTGCAACGCATAGGGAGGACCGGAATGTTGAGGTTTCTCGGTGGAACAATTGACAGCTTTATGACTCCAAAGTAGTCGCGCACATCTCCAAAGTCCTGTCGGATTATCTGGCACTCCCGAACAGGATATGCACACTTCTTGTTGACATATGGGTACCTGTAGGACACTTTTCTCAATTCAAGTTTGTCACAAAAAAGACGAACCTTACTCAGAAGTGACGTCCAAGTACAGAATCTTCTCGTCCTCCTCACACTTGTGGTATAGCTTCAATGCGTTGGTTCGGCCTCCGAAGAACGCATCGCGCGGAGAAAGTTTCTCCTCAAACACCAGGCCTTTGATGTAGGTCTGCATCTCCTTGTTGTCCTTCAGCATTCGCTTGAAGTCGTGCTCCCAAACTTCCTCAACGTCACAACCCTGGTCACGAAGGTACTGGGTCCGTTCTTTGGTGTCCTGGTAGACGTTGTCGTAAGGGACTTGACGGATGGGATGAATAGTATCCTTGTCGAAACAAGTCGGGCAACCATGCCAACTACAGGACAAAAGATATTTCTGAGTGCATGTCATGACCGAAACATTCGTAAACTTACAAGCAACCGTGCGCCTCGAACACTTTGTTCTTTGTCTCGCAGAATCCATCAACGTAGTAGGGTCCGATTTTGAATTCTCGCCCGCTCGTTAGAGAAATGATCTCAACGTTTTCCACGTGGGCCTTCCACTCAAGCCACTGCCTAGCCCAATGGGACTGCTTCCGATTGCCTGCAAATTTGGGCACTAGTCCGACGAGATTCTCCTCTAAAAACTTCAAACGCCAGATGACGCTGCAGAGGCTTGCGATGGTGAGCCCAGCATTGAAGGGACATATTCCGCCACTGATCTCCATGAAGATCTCTCGCCATTTCTGACATCCTTCCCTCAGAACGTCCACGTCTCTCTTACAGTAGTCACGGAGCTCCGCATTGAAATCGTATCGGCCGTCCTTGGCTTGCTTCTCTCCTGCGTACCACTGATCGAAGTAAGTCTTGTCCTTGGCAGACAATCCCCGGTAACCGAAATCATCTTTGCTGGGGAACGGTGTGACCCTGTTCCAGTTCTCTGAACGGTTGAAGCGGTGCGGAAAGTCACCCTTGCTCACGTCCTTCAGTTCCAACGCTGCCGGGAAGTCAATCAGTTTCAAAGGAATTTGTCTGTAAGAACAACGAATCCGAAGGTTGATGCCCAAAGTTGGATTGCAAATGTCCATCTGCATGATCTTGGTTCCGTTCATGATCTGCTTCTGTGGGATGATGCCATTGGCAAGACACCATTTCAAGATGAACATTCCGTCAAAGCCCTAGTCACACAATAATGTAAATACAAGAACATATGTACAAGTTCAATAAAGTACTTACACTAGAATTATGGGCAATGGCTATACAGTTGTGAAACTGCGGACTGATGAGGAACTTGCAAAGCTCGTCGCTGATGTCTCTTCCAATCGGCTCATTCGATTTGGGAAAGTACACGCATTCACCGAAACCGTTCTGAACGACCTGTATTCGAAAAAGAAAGATAAAAAAAATTACTAAGAGCATAATCTCATTATCAGCACACGAACTCCATACCGCCAGATTCGGGATCAATGTTCCATCCGCTGAAGTAAACGTCTCCAGATCAAAGTACAAGAATTCAGTCTCTCGATGCTTCTTCCGTTGTGCTGGACTGAAGTTAATGGGCATGATGTAGCATTGGTGATCTCCCGGTATGACGTGAATCTTACAGTTCTTGCAGAAAGTTTCTGCAGGCAAAATAATATTCTGTAAATTGAAAGTAACCGGCTAAAGAAACTATAATCTTACCACCACATTGGTGCTTGGCTCCCTCCTCACGATGCTGAAGAGAAAAAGTCATGCGACAATTTGGGCATCGTTTAATCTGGCTGCACAAACTCGGAATTTCCGTCCCGTTATTTTTAGATCCACCTGCCGTCGTGGTCAAGTGGTGATCGAAACAGCTTTGGCCAGGGAACTCGCGTAAACAGGACGTGCAGAAGATGAGGGAGTCCATCTCCTTCGGACAATCTTGACGGAGGCACATCTGACACATGAACTGACATCGGTGGAGTGTGCGCTGATCGTACCCCTTGTCGCAGTTGTGGCACCAGTAACTCCTTCCAAAGAAGGGAGCAATTGAAGTACAGACGTCGAAGTGATTGTTGCGCTGGAGCAGCATTAGTGGTTTCCCTGTGGCCTCGCTCTTGTAAGTTATTCCCTTCCCGTTAGTGAAACTCAGCACTGTAATCTGGTACCCGGGAAGAACCGCCTCGAACTTTGGAAGGTCTGCCAGTGTGTATGGACCTTTCATGTCTGTGATCCCAGCTAGGCGAACGAGCTCCAACGCTGCTTTCTTTTGTGAGCCACGCATTGGGCCGGTAGCCTGACCCAACTTTTTGTAGGCCTTCATGCCTTCTTTCCGCAACTCTGGAGTAGATTCATCAATGTCAGCGTGAGCCTTAGCCACCACCAATGCTCGGGCCATGCAGAGATTGTCCTCGTTCTTAATTTGAAAGACACACCTCAAACTTTTCACTTGCTGACTGATCAGATCACCGTCCCCAGGAATGCAGCCTCCACCGACAAGTTTTGCTCTTTCAACCCGAACTGAAAAGTTGTCGGCCAGGTTGAACTGTTCGTGGGACATCAGTACACGCTCCACTTCAGCCATCCAACGTTCAATACTCAGCTGCGACTTCATAGTGGGAGGACACCAGATCGGACGCTCTAGAGTGCTGCCCTCGACAGCAAGACGACAGATTTCATCGTCGGCAGCATCTGCCAGAACATGATCACGGACGTATTGTAAAACAGCCACAATAACATCGAGTTTCTGATTCGCTGGAACGTCTTCCAATCCATAGGTCGTAATGTTGTAGCGGTCAGAGATAGTACCCCACTTGGCTACGCGGCGACGACTTATCCGTTCAACGTCGAGATGATTGGAGATGACTTCCGACATATCCCATTCGGAATCTGGTTCTCCATGTTCATTCGCATCGTTTTCAGCAAAACCGATTTGCTCGATATTTCCACCGCCCACCTGTTCAACTGCATCATCGTTGTGTTCCTCCCCGTCTAAGACTCCGGTCATGTCATCGGAATGGTGATCCTCGGCTGTCTGTTGATTCCCTGTTTCGCCAACGTTGCTCGTCACAGTATCAGTGCTTGCAATCACCAGCATTGACCTTGGTATGTGTTCACCCTTCTCCACCGGATTCCAACTCTCAGCACTCAGCATCCATGCATCATTTTCCGGCTGTTCTGCCTCGAGTTGCACTAGACTCCATGCCGCAGCAACTGTGCACATCTCGGTGTCTTCCGCTTCTTGACGTTTCCGTTCCAAGGAGGCAGCCTTGCGTTGAAGGGCTTCTTGTCGGTTTGCCTCCATCTTAGATCGCTTAGCTTCCTGACTCGCAGCATCAGCAAGAGCTCCGAATTCAAGGTCTTCCATTTCCAGACGTTTCCGTGCTTTCGTCTCTGCCAGACGTGCCTGAGCTGCCTGTCGACTGGTTTCATTGAACTGACGTTTTTCTTCCTCCGACATTTTCTACCAATAGAAAAACATTGAAATTATAGGCACAGGTATTACAATTCTAAAGCCTTAGTGTTTTCCCTGATGACTACTTTTTCAAACCCGACGATTCATACCTTGCTCGTTGACGGGCCTTCTTGTCCCAGCGTAAACACGTTATCCTTAATGGTACCTGGAGCTTCTGCGGACGAAACACGCACAGAAACAGGCCACATTACAGGAGGAGTATCCGGGGCGAGAATATCAAGCGGCGGAGTATCCGGTGCGAGAATTTCAGGCGGTGGAGTATCCGGAGCCAGAATTTCAGGCGGTGGAGTATCCGGAGCGAGAATATCAAGCGGTGGAGTATCCGGTGCGAGAATTTCAGGCGGTGGAGTATCCGGGGCGAGAATATCGACCGCATTCGGAATTTCCGACGACGATGAAGGATGGTGTTTCTCACCGGACATGACTTCTAAATTAAAAACGGTGTCCTGCTACTGTAAAAAGTAGCAGAGCCTCATGGTTATTTCTCTCTCTAAATTTCATTTCCGAAACAATGAATTTACCCTAATTTTAGTTTCCCTATTTAGCCCCTATCCTATTTTGGTTGAAGTGTTTTCCCTAAGGAAACCCACCACCCTCCCACTTCACCCACCACCATTACAACATTAAAGACAAAACAATGCTAAAATCAAATACGAAACGTTACACAAAGACATCATCCTTTCCCTACTCCTACTACTGCTGCTGCTGCTGATGCTGCTGCTGATGCTGCTCCAATTGCTTTCTCAGCTTTTTCAACACTTGCTTCTGCGACAGCAGCCACAACTGCTGCTGCTGCTGCAGCTCCTTCTTTTGCTGCTGCAGCTCCTTTTTTTGCTGCTCTATCTGCTTCTTTTGCTCCTTCAACTGTTTCCGCTGCTCCTCCAAACGTTCGCTCACCCGCACAAAATACGGCTTATAGTCTTCGTCTATCATGTCCTTTGCCACCTGCGTGACATGCAAACGATAACGACGAAGACGGAACCCGCACACGTCCTTCACAGCAGCCTCCATGGTTTCCCATTCATTCTCGTCTTCGTCATAGTAGTTCACGTCTGTTCGGCGATGACGGTAGTTGCCGGCAACAAGTGAACGACCACGCTGAGTCAGGTACGACCACACGTTGTCCATTTTCTAGTCGAAATAATATTTTTCATAAAAACGAAATTTAATCCATTTTTTCAATCTAAATAAAACAAAGAAAATAAATACGAATTACGAGTAAAATACATTCTCTCCCCCCCCCCGCTCTCCTCAACCTCACAGAAGCAGTAATACTAATAAATTATTTACAAAGCAATAATATTTTCACCCTCATGTCCTATGTGTTCAAAGCGCCAGACAGACAAACACAAGATAGACAGTAAGAGAAGAAACAGACAAATTTCCCTAGCATGCTTGACTGGTAACGTATACTCCGCACAAACAGACAGACATCATGTCGGATTAACCGGACAAAAGGAAATTGTTTGTAAGAAAAGATGGTTATGGAGGAGGCTTAATTGGCTTGCTTGCTTGTCTCCGTTGTCTGTCTGGCTGTCTTTGTTCATGTATGGATGAACAGACGAATGGTTTCCGGAGGAAGGAACCGGGAGAAAAGGGGCAGGTGTATTGTCTGTCTGTCTGTCTGTCTGTCTGTCTGTCTGTTTGTCTGTCTGTCTGTCTGTCTATCTGTCTGTGTCTGTTGTCGTCTGTCTGTCTGCCTGTGTGGTTGACTGGTTAAACAAAGTGAGCTGAAGATTATGGAAGCATGTGTAAAAATAATCAGCTTTATTGAGACGCGTTCGCATATGGCTGATTATAGATGAACTGTTTTAGCGTGAAACAGAAAGGAACGAACGCACCAACGGCACGCAGCGGAACTTACTTGACACGAGGATGAGTCGATGTTCTCCTTCTTCTAGACACACAAACACACTCACGAACCAGATCAGCAACTGAAAAAAATCTGCCGAATTTCCAGGATTCAAAGACGAAGAAAAATAATAATAATAAGTAGGATAATAAGTAACGACTGATTAGTAACGAGACACAGACACACAGACACACACACACACACACGCACTTCGCAGGAGGTGCGAATTAATTAATTCAATATGTCCACCAACAATGTGATACATTTGCTGGTCACGGTCCAGCGCTTCCGGTTAGCCGACTGGCTGACTCACTTCCCCCCACACACACACACACACACACACACACACATACATACACACATACACACACACATACACACCAAAGTCAGCCATATGGCCTAGTTCTCCCATGACCTTCATAGGTCACCAAAGGTCACCAAAGTCGGCCATATGGCCTAGTATGCTGCTTCCGGGCTAACAAATACCAGGCTCTGATGCCATCTTTTATCAAGAAAAGCTCGAACAAAAGTCTCATTTGGCAGTTCATTGATTTGATTCTGAAAGAATCGGATTGTGGAGTTCCCACTGAACGTGTTATTGAAATCGGATTGAAAAACAATTTTTTCAGTGTACTGCTGTTTGGTAAAAGATCACCCTCCAGTATGAAAATGGGCCTTTCTCGTGCGAAAATGCCTCAAATAAGTTGTATCGGACCATGCATCGGATATCCGTTTTTTGTATCGGACCATGCATTGGATATCCGTTTTTTGTATCGGACCATGCATCGGATATCCGTTTTTTGGATCGGACCATGCATCGGATAACCGTTTTTTGTATCGGATCATGCATCGGATATCCGTTTTTTGTATCGGATCATGCATCGGATATCCGTTTTTGTATCGGATCATGCATCGGATATCCGTTTTTTGTATCGGACCATGCATCTGGATATCCGTTTTTTGTATCGGACCATGCATCGGATATCCGTTTTTTGTATCGGATCATGCATCGGATAAAAGTCAATTTTCGCACGAGTTTTGAAGATTAGCGCTTGACCACTGTCTATTTTACCAATTTTTCAAATGTAAGAAGGTTTTTATAAGGATAATAAATGCCGGAATAATAATGAAATGATAGCAGTAGAGAAATTAATGAGAAAAAGTACAAAAAATGCTCCCGATCAAGCTGATTTCTGATTTTGTTGTTTAAAATTTTATGCATTTTTCTCACCCTGGTCGGTTAAAGTAAATTCTAAAATTATTTAGAAGTCCAAATTCCTCATCAACTTAACTTTTTTGGTAGAGGTAATCATGGGCTTTTAAATACAAATAACTTGGACAATTTATGGCGTAGAGAACCTCTTCAGAATGCGTTAAACGGAAACTGTCCCAACTTCGCTGGCTCACTCTTCTGTACTTTCATAGAAATAGGCGCCGCAGCAGTTGGGCATACATTTGGCCGAGGGGATTTTCGGAAAGGTTAGCGTAGCCACGCAGGGACTCATGAAGTTGGCACACTGGCAGTTTTGTGAGGGGAAGTATTTCCCGGATACTTCTTGTTGCCCCATGAACCAGCGTCGGTGACCGGCAACGGCGACACACCTTGCGTGTCGAAACTGCAGATATCCAGACTGCTTATGGTCGGCTCTCACTCCCGCGCAAACGCTTTTCTTTTCGGCTACTGAAACGGATAAATAAGATACGATACACAGAGCATAATATGCCATTTTATATTAAACAAAGATTGGGATGTAGAAGAAAGAGGGTCATTCACCGGTAACCTGATGCTAAGCAGATCAACGTGAGCAGGAGAATCTTAATACATGAAGATATCCTTTTGGCTGAGTGAAGTAAGGTAGCCTGAGTCTAGCATGACCACTATAAAGTATCAACTAGCATTCGACGCGATCGAGGGAAAGACCGAGGAGCTCAGTCAATTTGTTTGCGAAATCAGAACTGATGTCTTAAGTTCAGATATTTCTTACTAGTACTGAGAACGAACAGATTTTATTCTTTATTGAGCCAGTCCCCAAAGCTTTCAGACGTTCATCTTCGGCAACGCTCGAGCTTGATATTCACTGTAGTCCGAAAGGTATGGCGCCCTAGACTTCACTGGCCAATCATGCGAGCACTGAATGTGATTACCCCGCCCATGACTGCCAGCCAGACAGACAGACAGACAGACAGACTGCCAGACACACATACGGACATACGGTCTGAAAAAATAAAAAGCCTAGATTTTTTAATACGACATGATTTAAAATACAGTAATAGATAAGATTGATAATCGTTTTGTGTTTCCAGCTGTCAAGCACGAGAGGGCGCCACGTTCATTTCCATATTGGCGCCTTTCATCAACTTCGTCACCTAACCCGTGCGATGTGTCATCTAACCACGCCTGGCTGCTCATAATAAAAAGAGCTGATGGAGAGTCTACTACTGCACCTACAGCCCTTTCATATGAGCTACCTTTTGTTTCAGGGTGCGTCACTCCACTCATGTCATGTCTTGTTACTGTGCCCCGCTTGCTTGTTCCAACTACTTTAGGTTGCTAAAAAAGACCCTATGTGTTATTAATTGTTTTTTTTTCTGTTTGACAGACGGCAGAGAGGATCGTCCCACATCTCCAGCGTGTCCCATTCCACCGTGCCTTTCCTCCACAAGCCATCTCGGTTGTCGCGGTTGCTGTGGGGTTTTCGCTTTCCCGGACGCCACTCATTTCGTCGTAAAATGGCAGGCAGTATCGAACGTTTCCCGGACGTTTCCGCCTCAGAATTTTCGTCCGCTTCCGGTAAGACGTTGTACGTTTCCGATAAGCATCATCAGGACATTCTCGCTTTGTTGTGCGAACTCAGACGCAACAACGAACTCTGTGATGTTACTATCCTTGTCGGAGAACGCCAAATTTTCGCTCATCGAGCTGTACTAGCTGCCTGCAGGTACTGTCAGCTTTTCCGTCTCTCCATCTGTCTGTTTGTCTGTCTGTCTGTCTGTCTGTCTGTCTGCTGTTGTCTGCCTGCCTGCCTGCCTGCCTGATCAACAGAACGTTTATTTTTATATGTGCGTCTCTCTATGGTTCATTATATATTTGTCTCTGGGTTTACTGATTTGACTACCTGCCAACTTGTTTTCAGGCTCTGGCATTTTCTATCTCTGTCTGTAATTTTTACTACATATGCTTCAATTTGTTCTTTTCAGTCCATACTTTCGAGCCATGTTTACTGGAGCCCTCGACGAAAGCCGCCAGACGGACGTAACTCTTCACGACATCGATGAAACTGCCGTGCAAGACTTGGTGGACTTCGCATACACCGGAAAGATCAGCATTGAAGAGCGAAACGTTCAGACACTTTTACCGGCCGCCTGTCTCCTCCAAATACAAGAAATTCAGGACAACTGCTGCGATTTTTTGAAGAAACAGCTGGATCCGTCGAATTGTTTGGGAATTCGGTCATTTGCGGATGCATATAGCTGTCGTGATTTGTTGAAGGCGGCTAACCGGTTCGCCCACCAGAATTTCACGGATGTGGTGGTGAGCGAGGAGTTTCTGTTGTTGCCGGTTGCCCAACTGGTGGATTTGATTCAGAGCGATGAGTTGAATGTGCGAAACGAAGAACAAGTTTATCAGGTAAGAGATTGTGCTCAAAGTTTGTTTCAAACGAGTCAGACAGACAAATATGCTTGAGAAAGTGTTTAAATGGAATCCCGATAAATAGACAAGAAGAAGCTTGAGCTATTAATGACAGATTTTTAGATGGGTAACCTGACCAATGAACGCGTAGGTGGACAACCGATAACCCAGCTTCAATGCATATTCTTCTTGGTTTTCAGGCTGCGGTCAGTTGGTTGAGGCACGATGTACGGGAGCGACGTGTTCATGTCGCTGTCGTCCTCGAGAATATTCGTCTCTGCCTCGTGGCGTCGAAATTTCTGGTCAACACAGTCGATCATGAACCACTGGTCAAGTCTGACAAACGATGCCGAGAGATTGTCGACGAAGCCAAAAACTACCAAATTTTGCTCCCGGCCGAGCGGTCAGAAATGCAGGGACCTCGTACCAGACCTAGAAAGCCGATGTTGGCCAAACCCAAGGAACCGCAGCCCAAGGTACCGCAGCCCAGGATACCGCAGTACTGGTCGCAGTCCTCCCGACACTGCGACTGCTCGTACTGCGATAGCGACTGATCAGTCAAATCTTCAAACCGACGCCTGAATTTGGGGCAATGTGTAATGTTTCTGGCTTTTCGGTTTTAGTCTTGATACTTCGGTCGATTACCTTGTTTTATCACCACTGCATCGGAGGTTGTATAGTTTTTCAACCCTGGAATTTCGATGTTTTTTATCCTTTCAATTGATGATGTCTGCCCCACGCTATTACCCGGTCGCGTGGAAAATGTTTTCGTTGGAATATACTCAGAGAAAGAGGAGTGCTGCTGTCTTTCTCTTCGGACTTTCCTTGACCAGTTGGTCTTCGATCAATCACCACGGGGCCTTTCGTTAGGTCAGGCACAACTGATTGCATTGATTTTAATTTCTGTACTGGCTACGATGGACATACACGTGAGCCACAAAATATCCTTAAAATTGAATCATTCGTGCGCTGTAAGTATTAACAGCGGTATCTAACACCAAGAGGCGGTAGAGATGAATTAACGACTAAAATGTGTTGCCAATTGTCAGCAACGAGAGGTTACTTCCTGACTACCTTCATAGAAATAGGCGCCGCAGCAATTAGACACATTTGGCCGAGGGGATTTTCGGACACGTCGGCGTAGCCACGCAAGGACTCATGATGTTAGCACACTGGCAGTTTTGTGAGGTGAAGCATTTCCCGGATACTTCTTGTTGTCCCATGAACCAGCGTCGGTGACCGGCAACGGCGACACACCTTGCGTGTCGAAACTGCGGACATCCAGACTGCTTATGGTCGGCTCTCACTCCCGCGCAAACGCTTTTCTTATCGGCTACTGAAACGGATAAATAAATAATAAATGCACAAAGCATAATATGCCATTTTATATAAACAAAGATTGGGATGTAGAAGAAAGAATGTCATTCACCAGTAACTGATGCTAAGCAGATCACCGTGAGCACGAGAATTGTGATATATGGAGACATCCTTTTGGGTGAGTCAAGTAAGGTACAGAGCCTGAGGTGTAGCCTGAGTCTAGCGTGATCACTATAAAGTATCAATTACTGCTCTAGAAGCTGGAGGAGAAACAACCAGGCAATCTCCAAATAATATCGAAATACGAGAAGTAAAATAAGAGTAGTGATATACAGAATCTTTCGAATTTCGAGCATTAAAATTATTTTTAACAGACGAGCATAGTCCGTGTATTCGTTTCACAATGTCGAATTCGTTTAATCAGGCTTCGCACGACTCAATGAAGTTCCGCCTTTGGTTTAATTCTTAGAACCCTGTAGTTCGAACAGCATACGCACTGCATTTCCAAGTAATTTCTAGCTTTTCTATGTCTTGAACTGGCTGACATTAAACGAAGAAGTTAAAACTTCTTTTTTTCAATCAGTCCGGTACTGTATTTTCGCGATAGACAGGGACAGTCGTAGTGGAGTGAAACGTGTGCACGGCTGTGTGCACCGTACACACAGCACAAGCGCCGCGTGGCCGATTAAACGTTCCACAGCTCGTACGCTGTCCCTGTCTAACGCGAAAATGCAGTAATTAATCTTTACCGAGGACCATGTTGATGGTGTGTGCTTTCGTAGCCGACTTTCCGATTCGTGTATGATTTCTACTGCACACGTGACTACAATTTTGAGTGGCAGAGTTCGAGCCATCAGGGTGGTCTGGGTTTGAGCCACTCTTGGCTAGAGCTTGCCACTGCTTTCTCCTGAATTTTCGATTTAATGCCCGGCCCAGCAGAAAAAATCAGATTCAGCAATTTGCTCTAAATTCCGCCAAAATAAACAAATTCAATCAATCGATCAATCGATCAATCGATCAATAGAATAAAGGCTGTTTGGTCAGCTGTGGTCAAGAGCGAGTGCGCGCGGTGACTCAATTCGGCTGGAACTCGGACCACCCTTTTTGGCTTAAAGTCTGCCACCCAAAATTGTGGCCATGTGTGTACTACTACTAGCACAATACGAAGTAGCTAGTACGAAGCTCAAACGAACAATTCCAAAGCGCAAGCGCAAAGCATCCATGTCTCTTATTTTAAATTTTAAAAATGCAATTCACCTTACCTTTCATTTTTGTGAGATCACCAGTACTTCATGCGCACAAGACAATGCCACTGAGGAGGACGTACTGCCGATCTAGACGACTGTGCAGTCCCGCATGGGTAATTTGACCCGATGATCATTACACTTCTTCCTTGAACGGCTATGATCGTTCAAGTATAGACCCATAGACTGAACGCCAAGACGCAGTAACATGTCTGACCATCCGCCATACCTATCGTCATCCACTTTCGGGACGGTCTGCTTCTCAATCTGGGAGGTTCTTAACCTCAAACACAGATCTACCAGAGTCTGTTCCGTATGACACGCAATTTCTATTTCCATGGCTTCTTATGATCGACCGTTAATTAATCCACTAATGCCTGGGAATGAAGAGATAAGATTGGTTCGCGTGAGCAGGAAAGATGACTCTATGGAACTCCGCGTGAGGACGTGAGGCCCGTCGATAAGGTGCCGGTCAAGTCTGACTGTCATGTGTACCCGTGAATGTTATCTCACATCGTCCCACTGGCAGCTGGCCCACCTGTCAGCATTTGTAGACAACCTTGCTCGGGTAAATAGCACACAAACGCGTGCTCTGCTGCAGTGGATTTCGGGTTTTCATTAACCATTTTTTTGCCTCAAAATCGAATCATGAAGTTAGCCATCATTACGATTGCGGTTCTCGTCGTGTTGGTGGCCGCTCGAACCCGTTTTTCTCCTAACACTGAACTGGATGAGGATTGGACTGCTTGGAAGGCAAAACATGGTACGAACCTTGTTGGCCCACTGCTGTGACGCATGTTCAACAGTATCTTAAACAGGAAAAACGTACACCGACAAGGAAGAGTTCGACCGACGCCTGATCTTCGAGAGCAACCTCAAGAAAATTCAACACCACAATCTGGCTCACAGTTTGGGCGAAGCGACCTTCACACTCGGAGTGAATCAGTTCGCCGACTTGGTAGGAGCAAGTTCGGAATGAAATTAACTACATGCATCTGTACATTTTTTAGTCGTTCGTCACTATTAAAAGCTGTGCTGATACGGTCCTCAATATGTGTGGATAAGTCAACTAACGGAAGGATGAAAATTATTTCAGACCGCGGAGGAGTTCGCTGAATTAATGGTATCCGGTGGGAGGTCCAAGCACCGTCACCACCACCATGGCCGTCACCCACACCCTCCCCATCACCACCATCATCATCACCATCATCACCATCATAACAAGACAACCACTGCAGATCGCGCATGTATGACTGGTCTCAATACAAACGTGGAACTCCCAGCCTCGGTCGATTGGCGAACGGAGGGTTACGTCACGCCAGTTAGAAGCAATAGCAGCTGCCTTGATCCGAGATTTTACGGCATTACTGGTATTATATTGCTTGCTGGATTCTCTGTCTGTCTGTCTGTCTGTCTGTCTGTCTGTCTGTAAGTCTGTCTGCCTGACTACCTGCTTGCTTGTCTGCCTGCCTGTCTGCCTGCCTGCCTGTCGGGCACTTTACAGATGCTTCTAATTTGGTGTTCCTTGTTCTTCTCCAGGCGCGCTAGAAGGGCAATGGTTCCGGAAAACTGGACAGCTCAACGCGCTGAGTGAGCAAAATCTCAACGACTGCGTTCAGGGAGGTAAGGATAACTGTCTTACTGTACTGTAGTATTGTTTTTCACAAAAAATATTTTAGATTATCAAATCTATTAAGCATATTAAATATTTTAATATTTTAGCGTTAAAAAATATTGTATACTTGTTGTGTTATTTGCAATGGCTGCACACTTTGCAAGGACAGTACGAGTACTAGTACATCTGGTGATTGGTCTGCAAAAAAATTACCGTTCACTTATTTTGCAGGAAATACCGGTTGTGGTCCGGTAATTTGGACATACGATCAGATATATGGATATATCCGGGATACGGGAATAGAAACGCTTGCCGACTATCCTGATCACACCAGTCAGAGCGCCGACACTTGCCAGTATAATCCGGTACGACCGTCCAATATATTTATTATTTTGAAAGAAAAGGTCCAAGCGTTTTTTATCTGTATTTTTAATGTCCTGGCAGGCAAAGCGTGCTGCGCGAGTCAGTGGATTCGACTACGTGTCTCCGGCCAAGGACGAGAAAGTTCTTCAAACTTACATCGCCACGACTGGACCGGTCAGCATTGAGTTTGATGCATCGCAAGACTCCTTCCAGTTTTACACCGGCGGAGTTTATGACGAGCCCAAGTGTTCGTCCACCAATGCCGATTATGCGGCCCTCATCGTCGGCTATGGCACAGACGCAACAGGCGGTGATTATTGGATTGTCAAGATGAATTGGGGAACCTCATGGGGGATTTCCGGTTACATTTGGATGGCACGGAATAAGGACAATCAGTGTGGCATTGCAAACGTGGCAACATACCCTTTCTTTTCTTGCTAGAGGCACGTTTTGGTGATCGCTAATAATTGTCCATTCTAGTCATTCCTTTCTTGTGCCTACGCTTGAATAAGCTGCACTTGCCAATATCCAGAATTCCCTTGTTCACTGAATGACAACTGCACAACGATATGTCACTGGTCATTCAGTG
>LRSR01012412.1:0-11211 GCA_001579985.1 Hypsibius dujardini | reverse complement strand
CACAATTAACCGATGCTCCAAATATCGTATCGTTCGGTAATTTACTCCATAACCGTCCGCGGTGGCGTTAGAGGCTGCTGGTGGCAAGGTGGCTGTCAGGAAGACATTTGACGATGGCGCCAATATTGTCTGCACCGTCTCCGTACTGCCGTTTTCTCGGCTCTGCGACAAGGTCAGAAAACCGGGCGAGTTCACCAAGACCAATCCGCCTTGAGCAGCACCACCGCCAATCGTACTGTTGTTCTGCAACTGCAGCTCCGTTCGATGGAGGACCGCTTCAGCATGAGAGATATTTCCGCGTGTTGCACCGAACCCGATCAAAGCAGACTGATCCAGGGTACCCTGTAAGGGTATCAGAGACGGGGGCTCCAATGTTGTAGTTGCGTTCCCTGCCGGAACGATCTTTTCCACGGTCGCAATGACGATATCCGCAGGAGCTTGGGTCACTGGCACGACCATCGCGACAGTTATAGCCACGGGTTCGAAGGTCGTGGCAACCTCAGCGGTGGGCCGAGTCGCGCTTGTCTCCGCCGGTAAGATTTCGGCTGTACCATTCGTCACGGCTGTGGGCCGAGTTACAGATTGCGCACCCGGTGGTACCCACCACGTCACTTTTCCTTGTGAAACGGTACCGTTACTAAAACCAGACACGGCTGCTCCTCCGCCAACCACAATAACGGAACCATTTTCAGCGGCTCCGATTGATGTGACGGAAGTGGTCAAATTCTGTCCGTTCTGTGCGGGACCGACGACAATGACGGGCACGATTGGGGCCTCCATAGTTGTGGGGGTTGTTTCATCGTCATTCGTGTTGAAATTGCTAAAAAAATTACTGCTGCCATTGACGGATGCAACTGGGATGAAGGCTCCGGCAGCTCGCGTCACGGGCGCAACCGTCGAAACTGGCACTATCCGTTCGACTGCAGCGATAATTGGTATAGCGGTGGTTGTTACTGGGGTTTCGGTCGTCGTAGTCGTGGTCACGGGAGCTTCTGTAGTGGTGGTGGTGGTAGGGGCTTCCGTGGTGGTGATGGTGGTAGTTGTCGCAGGGGCCTCTGTGGTGGTAGTTGTTACTGGTGCTTCCGTTGTTGTTTTCGTTGTCGTAGTTGTGGTAGTTGTAGTGGGTGCGTTAGTAATTACTGCAGCTACAATAGAGGTTCTTCGAGTAGCTCGTGTGGTTACAACTACTGGAGGTGACCACCACGTTGGCTTGGGACGACGACCACCTGCTGGTGGTGCAACGGTGGTCGTGATTGTGGTCATCCTGGGTCGTGTAACAATCACTATGGGCACAACTTCGACCGCTATTGTAGGTGCAGCCGTCGCTGTTGTGGTCGTCGTCGTTGGAGCTGCTGTGGTAGTAGTGGCTTCCGTATCGGCGACGGTTACGACTGTTGTAGGGACTTGTGTAGTCGTCGTGGTCTCCTCCGTTTCTGGGGGTAGTTGAAAACTCCCTCCGAGTCCGTCAGACGGGACCGCCGTTGTCTCCACCGTCACGTTATGCTGGGCGAGCAGCATGGTGATGTTATTCAACGGGATCGAATTCAACGTGGCAATAATGACCGGGGTGGAATGATTAGTCTCAATCGGAGCGACAGTCTGGAAGATCAGTACATCCGATGGGTTGACGGTCTCGCCAGAGCCAACCAACGACGTGGTAGTCACTTCCTCTGACGTGGCACTGCTACTGTTGGCACTACCTCCAACTCTGATGCCTGTTCCCGTACCGGTAAAAGTAAAGTTCAGCGGAATCGAAGCAATGACACGACGTCTGGTAGTAGGCGCCTCCGTGGGCGCTTCCGTTGTGGTTGTGGTAGTGGTGGTAGCCGTCGTCGTGGTAGGAGCGACGGTAGTCGGTGCTTCAGTCAAATCCTCTGGCACCTCTTCCGTCGTGGTGGTCGAAGGTACCGTTGTCGTTCTCGGTGCTGCGGTGGTAGTGGTTGCTATTACAACGGGTACAACAATCGGAATCCTTCGAGTCGCGGCTTTTGTCGTTACGGGTGGAGACCACCATGTCGGCTTCGGACGGCGATCGACGATAACCACCGCCGGACTGGGTTTGGCTGTAGTTGTGGGTGAGTGGGTTGTGGTGGTGGGGGTGGTAGTGGGTGCTTCCGTGGTTGTAGAAGGTTCGGTCTCCACCTCCGTTACTGCCTCCGTAGTGGTCGTAGTGGCGGTAGTGGTCGGTCTCGGAGTAGTAGTAGTAGTAGTAGTTATCGCAACTGGTATGTCGGCTCTCCCATGATTTCCACCTTCAATCACAGCTACTCCTGGAACGGTAGAACCACAGAACTGTTAGAAATTCGCAATTGACCTGGAAAAAGTAACAAGTCGTACCTCCTTGACCACTGGTCACTACGCCATTTCTCACTTGTCCATGGAGCAAATACGTGGTAGCGTAGGTAGTGCTGTTGAGCAGGACGTGACCGTTGCACACCACGTTGTACCACGCCTCGCACGAAAAGGTGGCCCGATTAAACATCGTTCCAACCGGACAGAGATACGAGTCGAACTTGCCAGTCTCATCGCAGTAGTAGTATTGCTGACAGAAGGTCTGCGTCTCCTCGTACCACCCCGGCAGCTTCAAGCCACGGCACGTAAAGTTCGTTATGATGATTAAGTTGTACACCGGGTAGGAAATTCCCGGCTGAGCTTGCTGTTGCAGCAGACGAATTTCGGCTGCCGAACGGATGGGCCGATAATACTCTGTGACGGAGATCACACCGCTCTTGTTGACGGTGGTGAAGTTGCCCGAGGAGGACGAGCCGTGGTGGACCACTTGAGGGATTTGGATGACGATGATATGGAGCTGATCGCTGGTATTACCACTGGACCAAACGTTCTGGACTGTCTCGGTCAGCGCCGCGTCCACCAAAGCGGAAGTATTGGCCAGACCGGACGTTGTCGCGTTGAATTCAGTCAAGGTTCGACCGGAAATAGATGGGACTTGGATGATTCTTGCAGGTAGGGCTTTCAATGTCGTTGGGATTGCTTTAGCTAAGAATGAAGCCAATAAACATGTAACAAATAGGAGGGACTTTTAAAAAGATGGAAGCACTTACACACTAAAATTTAGAGATTCAGTTAGTCCACCAGAAAGACAGGCAAGCAGACACGCAACCCGGCAGACTTGCAAACAGGCAGACAGGTGGACGCACGGACAGACAGACGGATGGACGAAAAGACAGACAGACATACAGATTGCTGATGGACAGTAAAACCAGAACGAACCGGTTGTGGTGGTGGTGGTGGTGGTTGGCTTAGGAGTTGTAGTGGTGGCGGTGGTAGTTGTGGTTGTAGGCTTCGGAGTTGTAGTGGTTGTTGTGGTTGTAGTGGGTTTCGGAGTCGTGGCTGTTGTAGTAATCTTGGTGGTTGTGGGTTTAGGAGTTGTCGTGATGGTTGTAGTTGTGGTCGGCGCGGGAGTTGTAGAAGTGGTGATGGTGGTAGTAGGTTTGGGACTAGTGGTTGTAGTGGTAGTTGTCGTAGGTGTCGTAGTCGTAGTGGTCGTTGGTGTAGTTGTCGTCGTAGGTGGACTTGTGGCAAGAGTTTGTTGTACGACAATAATTCGGGCAGGAGCATTCATGGCCGGTGGTACCCATGGAATGTGGGGCTGTTGCGTTGGCGCAGGAACCCAATGCGCGTCACCATGCAAATTAACTCCTTCTTTGTAAAGACGTGAGTTGGCGTATTCGTAGAGGCCACGTGCTCTGCAATTGGAGCAGTACAATAAATGAATTCCAATCCCACGAAGTAATTAACGAAAAATTGCCATATTGCTTTTGGATATTTAGGAAACCGTAAAATGTTTTTTATTTGCGCATCATTCAAGGACTGTCTGGCTTCCCAGACAGCCCTGTAATGGGTCGGTAATCAGTCACGAGACTCTACTGAAGAATTTGCCATTCGAGCAAGTTTACTATAATTAGTAGACGAGCTAGCTGCTGTCCTAACCACTCTAAGGCAGAGAGACTGCTGAACTAGTTCTGACGGTTTTACGACACATGTCGCATAATTCAAGCAATAAAGTTAATCAAAATGTTAATTTTTTTTGTCAGAAAGAATATGTGTGATTGTTTACTAACTTACGCCTAATAAATATGGAGTAGTCAGCATTCTAGTCATGTTTGTTCAGAAACCGTATTCGTCATTGTCTGACGAGCGGGCGGTCGAATAAATTTTACGATTTTGAATAAAACTGTTGAACATAAGTTTGTACCGTATATTTGTAGAATATTTGGCGTGAATGTAACCAGTAATGTGGATAGAAGCTTCGTTCTCTGACTTATATCACCAACAAAATGAAGCTTTGCAAAAATACAAAAGCCGCGCAATAAAATACCACAGAGAAGGCGTTCACTTACATTTTCGCGCTAAATGGGGTCGGTCGTACGTTCGAAACTGGCCACTTTTAATCTCAAAACAAAAGAGCAAAGTGTCGCCGCGATTTGTCACATTACGCGGTCCTCCTGTCACAAGAAGGTCTCCTCACGGCAACGTCTACACACTGCGTCGCTGTCGCTGATTAGTTACGCCTTTTGTTAATTAAAAAAGTAACGGACAAATCAATTGACACTTTCATTAACACTTTAAATTCCTCGACCGTTATAAAAAATAAACACTTTATTGGCATTTGGAGGAGGCAAGAATAAAGGGACTTACGTGGCACAGTTGACATTATACCAGAAGTCGCAAACTGAAAAAACGGAAAGAGTCATATATCGCATAATTTAATTATTTTTTTGAAGGGTACGTAAGTGTTAAGGGTTAACGAACTCACTTAAAGTTTCCTGAGAGAAGAGCGTTCCCGGAGGACAGATAAAGCTGGTCGACCGCGTTTCCGAGTAGCATCGATGATACTGCTGGCACCCAGTCTCCAAATCCGCATACCATCCAGGACCTTTCAGACCGCGGCAAGTGAAGTTAGTCTTAACTGTCCTAGTTAAATCGGGATAAGTTATTCCAGGCGTGGCATTCCTTATTAATTCTCCTACGAACAATAAAATCAAGGTTAAAACAAAAGAGGAATATTTATCATCTAGTCGGTAGAGTGGAGGGAGAGTCGTCCATGAACCTACCTACGGCAGCTGGGTCTCTCATTGGCTGATAGATCTCAAAAACGGGAGGGTCCTGTTTACTGATTGCCCGATCCTGCGGGAATGATTGAGCTGCGACGACTTCAGCTGCAGTCACATCTCGACGGTTTATCTGGAACAAACATCCAAATATTATGGAGAAAATGGGGTTTCTGTTGCCGCATATCACCTTTCCACGCATATCGCTAACGTTCAATACATATATATATATTATATATTAGCATTAAGTTAGTTCGCTGGACCACAGATTGTCCCACTGAACGAACGACAGTGACCCAATTTTTTCGGCAATTGGACAATAGAAAACACTGTGATTAATGTCTCAGTGCCTGCGGTAATATGATGCAACTACTTGTCGGAGCCAGTCTATGACTGCCCGCGTCAAAGACCAATTACTTGACCAGTTATCAATAATAACCTATGTATTTGGATAGAAAATCAAGAGACCCTCTTCTGAATTTTACGAAATTGGCGGTCAGAGGCGAGTCTGAATCAATTACACTTTCAGGAAGACGATGAAGATTCTTTCTCCTTTTTTACTTATTAAGATTCCGGGAAATAACCGACCTACAGGAATATACATACTAATGGGGCCTTGGACGCTTTTCCACAATGTTCAGTAATAATCTGACTAAAATAGTCTTGTAAGGTAGTTTACAAGAAGCATTAAACGGAATTGAGAACTGGTTCCACGGTAGTGCCATCAAGAGAAAGCAAATAAAAACAGGTTTTCAAAAATGACGAATACCTCCAACTTGTTATCCAGGTCCGGCATATGTTACGCAACAGTCCAGACTTTTGAGGATCATTGAAAAATAAACCAGAAACCCTCCCCCTTCAATCATGGTTCATGCATAAAAATAATGATCTCTAATAATAGTTGAAACCGGGGGTCCATTAGTATCGACCATCTGCAGATAAACAAAAATTTCCCTCGGGAATAATTTGCGGCATTAATTAGGCGTGTCTAAATAAAAATGTCTCCTTAATTTCCCAAGTATGCGTCAGGAATACTGACGGTAATTAACAAAGAGCAGAGTGGATAGTGGCCACAAAACGAATAAAATCGCAGGATGAAAATTGCGAGCCACCCGGTTCGAGTCCGTGCGCACTGAATGGCCGGTTCTTAAAGTCGACTAGTTTTATCTAGCATTTTTAGTTCATCTCGCCGTGTGAGTGAGTCTATCAATTTTGACTTACCGAGTGACAACTGGCTGACCATATAAGAAGGGAAAGAATAATAGAAATAATCACAGGCATCTCGCCAGTGCTACGGAAGGAGGGGCGTCCCACTGGAGTCATCACGAGGCTGGTTCCTCACTCCGAAGGGGTGGTCCTTCGACGGAACAAGAGGATAAAGCGGTAAATCAGCAAGACGTCACGAGGGGGAATACGGTATCACCCATATACATGGCGACCTAGAAAAAGCTCTTTCTCTCTATCTCTCTCTCTCGATCTCGCGCTCGTCAAGTCCTGCAAAAATATGCAACGAACAGTATCTTGCTGCGACAAGAAACAGTTAATAATACTATTCGGCATCTACTTGAACCACTTTCGCGAGCGAATCACCTCGCACGCGCACAAACACATATACACCTGTGTAGGGACTAGAGAGACCCAACATAAACCATACAGACAACTATGCGCCTCGAGGGACCCTCCTAATGACGATGCGCGCGCGCTGCTTTTATTGTACGAAATAGATTTAATACTTTATCATTCCGTGCACATCCCTATCAGGTGGTGGTGATGGTGGTGACAACAACTAAACAACTACTACAGTAGTACCTACCACTCACCAATCATATTCAAACTGCATTCGAACAGCCGAACGGTAATCTTTCCTTTTACGCTAGCTAATAACCTATTATTTCCATCGGACCGCCGCGTTATATTGTCAAGTTCCACTTTCGTTTGACCACGCAAAAGAATTTGAAACATACCGGTACATACATACCACAGACATGCGGTCAACAGCGGGGCGTAGCAGACAGCCCAATTTTACTTTCTCTTGCTTGCACGGTAATTGTTGCGATACATTTTTTATTAGGAAAAACGCGGTGAGTCAACAGGTTGTGTATGTGTCTCGCGGTCTGCTCATCCATCCTCGCAGGTTATAATTCCAATTTCTCGGGTTAATTTCCCAATTTTTTTGGGCGATATTAATCGGACAATCGGTTTCAACATAGCCGTCACATTCGCTTTTGGTTTTTCGAGCAAACAAGTGCGACATAAGCCAAGACAGCTCGAGTCGACGAAGTGGAACATCGATATATGTGTACCGTCGCGCACTTTCCTCTTCCCTGTGTGTGTAGTGTTTATATATATATATAATATATATATAAATAAAAGTGAAATGGAACAAAAGATTTTGTGAACCGGAAACTTCATAGATGATGAGTGTGCCGATCTGTCCGTAATTAATACTTGTGACAAGCTCAAGGAGCCGCGTGAAAATCAATCTGCGATTGAGGGACACAAGACACGTGTATGACGGCCGTGAATAACGACCGGCACCGAAACCCATCTCCATCTCATCGTACTAGTACTACAGTATCTAGACTCAACAATATCGCGGCGGCTGTGGAAGACACCGTCCAAGTGCTATCGTTCCATGCTTGATTTGCTCACATAAGTAGGGAATGGACGTTCAATTTCAATTCTTTGATTCCAATTTGTATGTATTATTGGCATATGTCGAGTTGAGAAGCCCATAAATATTTCCACACAGTACACTTCACACATACCCTATCCTAGCATGTGATGGGTGATGAAACAAATTAACGAAGGCCTACACGGTGGGAGGACTCCTTTTTGAGATCCGATCTTCCAACAAAAAATGCCTAACTCATGCATTGAGTAATCCCAATTAGATGGCACGATCGAATAGCCCATTGCCTCCCTCAAATGTCCGATGCCTGCGGACAATAGATTTGTTGGGTAGAATACCGTAAAAATCTCAAAGAAGATAGTCGTAGCAGAGTAGAAAACACAATTAAATATGCAATAACTCATTGCGTGACTCAGCTGCTGAAAGTGGCCAGTGCTCACTACTCTTGCCTTGCCCCATTCTCGCGCTGACCTAGATTTTTTATTTTCAAGTCAGCAGTCGCCCCTTTACATTTTTATAATAGCAGAATGTTTTTATCTCTTCTCTTATTGTTTAAAAAAACCAAGTGAAATTACTTATTTAAGAGCCCTCGGATCTATGTTCCATAGACATCCCTATGTGTGTGTTCGCCGATACAGTAGTCTACAATATATCGCGACAGCGACCTCTGCAGGCTAAGTTTCCTTCAGCGAGCCCGGGCTTCCGGTTCCGGGGAACTTTCCAAGTCACGTTCAATTGCAGATCGTGAAACCGATGGCTGAAGTGTAGAGACTTTATTAGTAGATGATTGGGGATATTAGTCAGCAATTAGGGCCTCAGGATAAACGAGCCAATATTCTCTCCTGTCGGTGCCTATGGGTCAAAAATTTAATTTGGCCTAATGTGTTTTGTTGTAAGTTTATCGATCGTCATTTCCTCACGAAAAACCGGTTCATCCGGTCTGACCGTGTTCATCACTGCAGCACAATTTCCAAGCCACAAGCGTAGACATTCGAAGTGCTTCCATTTTTGCTAGGCAGAGCTTCCTGACCATCCTGCATCATCCACAATACAATTAATCGATTGATCCAAAAATCAATTTGCCCAAACATGTCGCTATTGTTTTATTAAAAGTCATCCGAAAGATCTGGATATACGATACATACAGTCAGTTTCGAGTTTTTCATTACCCGCATTCTTGCCGGTGTGAGGTGTGGTGGTGCAAAATTTCTATGCAAAAAGATAAAAAAATTGCCGGGAACTTGTAGCACCACATTGACCACTCCCTCGCTCGCTGCGATATGTGGCACCTTATCCTGCGCATTTCCTGCAGCACTCTCCAATCGGTCTTTCCGGCCTCCCCCCCCCCCTCGAACTCTGTAATTTGAACATTGTTTCGGGCTAGATGATGCAGTGGTACAGTAGTACATCAATTTGGCCGGGTTGGTGTACATTACGGTTTTTTACCCTTCCGGAGACAGAGGAAACTGACCGCATCGAAAGATCTCTGGAAGGAATCTCCAGCCAAAAATATCGCGATGTATAAAGTTCGTCCCGCGAACCACGGAAACATCGTATCTTTACATTAAACCCCCCAGGAACGTAAGTATACCTGTACTATGCTCGGTATTGGTCATTCACCGTATGCATGAAGACTTGCCTCGATTATTTATAATTGCTTTATAATATTAGCAATCAAATTAGCGAAGTCGAAATAGCGCAAACGATCTCTCTCAAAACCGGGTGTATGGAAAATATCGGCTTAATTCAACATCTGGTGATGCACGCGTCAGGATTTTATCACGAGCAAAATCGGCAGGATCGGGACGATATCCTCAAACTAAATGAGGATAACATTGAGCCTTCCGGTGGGTAAGGAGAGATAGACAGATACAAATATTTATATTTTTTATGTTCGTACTGATCGCTTTCAGACATGGAACAAAACCTCGGAGACAAATACGCTAACTACTAGTACAAACCGATCGTCGACTATCCCTACGATATAGCTTCAATACTACTTTACACGTGCCGTTTAACTACTTTGGCAAAGACATTTCACTTCCGACGATAATACAACTCGAAAAGGGCGCTCGCATCCGACAGTCGGACAGACTTAGCCCCGCAAGACGTCTTTAAGGTCCAGCGTGCTTACGGTTATCCGGTGAGGACGAACCAACCGGTCATCATCTAGCCACCGAGTATGACCATCAGGGCTACCATGAGTGCAGGTGCAATAGAACCGATAGACGCTCAGAAGATATCGCAGCCCAAGCCACTCTATAAATTGGCCCCCATCAAATCAGCCCAGTGTCTCAGTCTTAATACCCAAAACTGTCGAATTCTACCAACACGAAGAACTACATCGACAATATCGGCTTGATGGAAAGATGCACTTCTGAGTTCCGACGCGGACAATGACGAAGTGCAGATCTTTTCTCCCGAATCAAGGGCCTGGAAGCCCGTCAGGGCTCGAAATATTACTAAGGCGTCCGGTAGTTTAATACGGAGACCTTCGCACCGGTCACCCAAATCCTCGTCATAATCATGGTGGCAAATTACTCAAACCTCAAATTTTCGGCTTTCAAAGAGCTGATGGACCTGCCCGTCCTAACACACATCGGTTCAATCAATTGCAGCAACGTGGAAATAAGCACAGCAGATTTGCTGCCGCATTCCCCTAACTGACCACGATTGTCTTGGCGAGGTCCACGGTTAAGAGTATCGAAGAAGGCGCTTCCGAGTCGTAAAGTTGCACCAGCTGAGTCTGGAAAACAAATTTAATGCCCAGGACAATCAACAGCAACTCTTTTCCATGCAGTTTGGACCGGAGTACCAGTGGTAACGCGATTATCTCGCTCTCAGACCCTAACTATGGTCAGCTAAAAAGACGAGCGCAGACCATGCGTGTGGAGGTATTTTGAGCGCGCCTTTTAGGTTAATGGATGTCTTTGTTCCGGTCAATCGTAAAATTCACACTTTCGGAGATTTAACGGAAACGGACTTTTCACTTTTTTAGTAAAACTGGCAGAATCAATATAGAAACGTCTTCAAATATTCGGTATCATAATCGAGGTGATCGTTATGCCTAAACAACCTAAATACGTGTACAGTCAGCCCCAAGAAGAACTCTGCTCACGTGACTTTTGCTGTTCAAAGAGACCGAAAACTCCGCCCTAAATTGCACCGTTTCTGACAACCAATCAGGACAATTGACGAACAACTTTTACTAAATCAAGCCAATCAATTGCAACAGCAGAAAAAAAGCCAGTCATGAAAAGCTGCAAAAACAGCTGATAAGATTTCGAATTCGGCTACTTTGCGCAGTTTCCCTGCGGTTAAGTCATCAGTTGTTGCAGTCCTATACACAGGTAAATTGCTATTTGTTTTTCGAGATCGCGAGATAAGTCAATTTTTGGTGGGCCACTTGGTTCAATTACTTGCATCTCTTGATATCGAAGATATTTTATTGCTACACCTGTCGCACCTCATCTCTCTCTATGCGCAAACAGCCTGTGTTGTGCAAGC
>LRSR01012410.1:0-11304 GCA_001579985.1 Hypsibius dujardini | reverse complement strand
ACAGACGTACAGCTGGAATCTCCTTCACCACGTGTCATTCTGCGAAGACGCACTTTTTGCGGAGATGCTGCAATAACTGTGCGCGCATGTAGATGATCCCGCGGCGACCTGTGGAGAGCTACGATGAAGCGTCAAGTATGTACGCGGGCATTGAGGGGAAAAGATGATCCGAGACAACCGGATGCGAGCCCTTGGATTGCAGTTTGGCCGCGCTAAACGATAAGAGCGCGTCAGTCAGGCAGACGGAGATAGACATATCCACCCCGTGCGGACTCGTAGTCTCTACGCTATAACCCTCCGCACCGCCTGCGTGTCTGGACAATCTTCCCCTCGCGATCGCTTTTTCCCTGCTTTTCACCTAATGATGTGGCTCTCTGTATCGGGGATGATGGAAAATTGACTAGTCTGTCTGTATGTCTGCCTCTTTGTCTGTCTGTCTGTCTGTCCGTCGGTTCGTGGGCGTGAGAAGGAAATGAGGAACGAGGTTTCTGACGCGCGAGTCCATGCCTTAACTACGCTCGCGGGGAGGAAGACCGACCGACCGACCGACCCCGGAGAGGGACCGGAAGGAAGGACGTTCTCGTCGTCGTCGTCGTCGTCTGATCGGCAGCGGCGGAAATCAACGTGTGCGAGGGCGATTAATCTGCTTTCGTCCGTCTGTCCGTCCGTCCGTCAGACCGTCCGTCCGTCAGACCCGGGGTAGCTCCACCGCTTGTGTCCTCTCGAGGACTTTTGTGCTGCGTGTCTGTCTCTATGTGTGTTATTACGGTTGACGGCATCTCGTTAAACGGCATAAAGGCCATCTATCCACGCGCGAAAGAACCGCTTGTGCTATAGTACTTGATCCTCGCGGGCCAATTGTCGGCTGTGTTGTGTGTGGATGGATGGGGCTACAGTCTCTGTGAGGAACACAGACAGGGAGCCACGGGGGGGGGACAAGGGTTCCCCACACACACGGGATATATACATGTAGGAATGAATATGTATACACCGGAAACGGATCGACAGACAGACAGACGGGAGAGGGGAAAAAAACAGAAAAGGAAAAGGAAGAAGGGGATCGCCCACATACCGGGACTCCCTTTCGGCTGTCCGTGGCGGGACAAATGGGAAGCTGAGTGTGTGAATATTTCACTTTCAATCGTGCTCTCTGTCTCTCTCTCTCTCTCTATTGAATGCCGAAGCGGGGACCGCATAAAACGCTGTATGGTGTGTCTATACTTGTGTTCGGGCCTCCAAGGGTGGAAGAAAAAACCGGGGAGGAGAGGACTCGGGGAGGGGAGGACCCGAGGAGGAGAGGACTCGGGGAGGAGAGGACCGGGGAGGGGAGGACCTTCTCTGTCTATATATGTTTATACAAATCTCCATCAAGCTGCGACTTCGGGAACTGCCGGATTGGTGTGGTGTACCGGGGCCTCTGTGTGTCTGTGTGTGTCTGTTGTACGAAGGATCGCGGAAGCATGTTAAATGGACTTGTCAATGCCCTGTTCTATTAGGCGATCAATTGAGAAAGTTATCTCTCTGTGGCACTCACCGTATTTCCCTCTGGATGATTCCACCCGCACTGCCGTGGTCCGTCTCCGGTCCGTCCTATCTGTCTGTCTGTCTGTCTGTCGGTCTGTCTCTCTGTTTCTCTCTCTCTCTCTCTCTCACGCACACCGCTCTCTGGCTCTCTCATCGCGTATTCCTGTCCCTTTTCCCGTACAACACACGTATACGGCCTCATCCGCATCAGCCTGCATCCTCAGCTGTCGGGGATGGTGAACGGAGTCAGGCACGGCACGAGCTGCCCGCTGTTGCTCATTTTCAAATCGGCGAGCCCGCCTGTTTTGTGAGTGCTGGGAGAGTGCACATCTATCCATCCCATTGAATGTTGATCTGCGAGACAACACGCCAGCACGATCACCGTGCTGTCGCGGCTGTGTTCACCTGATGATCGTGGAACAAGGATACCTCCACTCGACATCCATCCGCACCTCTGCCTGTCTGCCTGCTTACCTGCCTACCTACCTACTACCTGCCTGCCTGCCTGCCTGCTTGCCTGCCTACCTACCTACTTACCTACCTACCTACCTACCTACTTACCTACCTACTTACCTACCTACCTGCCTGCCTGCCTGCCCTGCCTGCCTGCCTGCCTACCTGCCTGCCTACCTGCCTGCCTGCCTGCCTGTCTGCCTGTCTGCCTGCTTGCCTGCCTGTTGAAAGGATGAGGAGGAGCACACACACGCTCGAGGCGAACACGAATGTGGTTGTTTATGACACCCTAACCGGAGCTATTTATCCCCATCGGATGCCGTCGCGACACACACCAGCCGGGACAGTGTAACTGACACCGTGCGTAATTTATCCGCTGTTTTATCTTGTTAGTCTACATTCCGAGTGGCTCTCCTAATTTCATTCACATTTACCCTACTGCCGGAATCTTCGTGGAGCCTGAAGACTCCTCCCGGTCGGGTCAGCTCATTTTGTTTGACATTCTGCTGCGGGATGGAGCGAGTGCATCTCATCCGGGGACCGTGAAAGAAGCAAATCCCGTCGGAGCGGACCTCGCTGTAATCGCATCGGTGTGTGTAGAGGGTGAGACGGGTGCCATCCCGAGGAGGAGGCCCCGTACCAAGCGGCAGCATCCATTGTGTGTTGATGGATGTGAGTGGACTTTACGAGCTCCACCAACGGCAGCGGCTTCGGCATCAGCGGCGTTCCAGTCCGCGGCGGAAATGCGTTTCGAGTGTGAAGCATCGTGTGGCGTTCTCCTCCTCCGCCTCTGCTACTTCGTCCCGCTGGCTGTGAGCCTGGTCCGCGGCGCTGCTGAATGGTCCGCCGGGGCTGCTCCTCTTCCTGCCGCATGCCAACCGGAGCATCCGCGTCATCGCAACATCATCCATGGATCCGCGGGTGCAATCGCAGCGTAGCTCTCACAGAGCGCCGCCGCCGAAGCAGGCGCGGGATGGACCCGGTCGTGCGTCGATGCAGCGACGTGACAGCGAGGATGCCGGCGGCGGCGGCGGTGGGTCCCTGTTCGGTGGTGTCACGGATTTCGGGTTCTCCTCACTGCTGCGAAACGTGGCGAACCTGCTGTCTCCGAAACCGGAGCGGCGGCCATCCGCGGCTCCGGCTCCGGCCTCGTCGGCTCGTGCCTCCATGGCCTCCTCGGTGGCGTCGTCGTTGGGCCGGCCGAACATTGAGCAGCTCTTTCCGTGCCACGTGCTGAAGCGCACGCTTAGCCTGTGTAGTCTGCACCCGGTGACCCGGCAGACCACCACCTGGAGATGTGTGCGACGGCGGAAGCGACGTCCGCGGCGTCATACCTTCACCGAGGGTTGTGTGTGCAGACCGCGTGTGGCCTTTAATCCGCAGCTGTACCCCAGCGGGAAGCCGCGGTATAACAAGTTTAAGAGTCGTGTTCAGAAACTGAAATTGCCCGTAAGTTTGGTAATGAGCTGGCTTGTTTATCTCTGTGTCTGTCTGTCTGTCTGTTTGTATGTTTGTCTGTCTGCCTGCCTGCCTGCCTGCCTGCCTGCCTGCCTGTCTGTTTGTCTGTCTGTTGGTCTGACTGTCTGCTTGTCTATTTGTCTGTCTGTCTGTCTATTGGTCCGTGTTTCTGTTTAGTTGTTTGAATATCCGTGTCTGGGACTGTCGGTTTGTCTGCCTGTGTCTGTTTCCATGCCTGCCTTTTTTTGTCTCTGTCTGCCTATTTCAATGACGTAGTCTCAGTCCTTGTTCAGACACTTTAACATTGACTGTTTATGTGAAATGTCTTCGGTCCCTAAAGAGACCCGGAAATTGGGGCCGCGTCGCAACGGTTTTCGCCAAAAGAGCTCGAGGGACACAGGTGTACGAGAAAGGGCGAAATTAATTTACCCACCCGCCCACACAGGCACACAGGATGTGCCTGTTGATTACACAATATATTGACATGTCCCCCTGTGCGGACCCGGGGAAGATTGAATGGAATAAAGGAATGTCGGGACGTATATGCCCGCGCGCTGTCTTGCCTGACGGCCGGATCGGATTATAAATTTATTTTTTTCCTCGGTAGTGGTCGTTTAGGGCTGCATTGTCGCCGTAAAGAACGGGAGACAAAATAGACATGCGCACGAGAAACCGGGATGAGATCGATGGAAAGATGAAGAGTTGTGTGTCTGTCTGCCTGTCTATCTGATGACTGAGCAATGAGGGGAAGGAAAGAGGGAGAAAGAGAGAGAGAGATTGGGATGCGGGGGGATGGGGAAGAGAGAAAGTTCCGGGATTACGCCCCCATTACAGAGCTTAAGCACGCTCAATTAGCGGGGGTCTTGGGAGAGGAAATGTAAATACAGGGCGGTGCCTTATCGCGCACCGGTTGAGACTGTCTACGTGCACCATGACCTTTATTTTTCCCTCCTAATGTTACAGAATAATACCGGACCAAATGGGGATACGCGCAAGATGAACGGCGGGTAAGTTGGGGCTTAGCTCTCCGTCTGTCTGTCTGTCTGTCTGTCTGTCTGTCTGTTCTGTTGCCTGACTGTCTGTCTGTTTGTATATCTGTCTGCCTGACTGTCTGTCTGTCTGTATGTATGTATGTATGTCTGTCTGTCTGCCTGCCTGTTAGATCCGTGTGTCTATGTGTGTTTGGCACTGGGCAATTATGAACCAGCCGATTGCTGTGTTCGCGTTTTTAATGTCAGAACACACACACCTTTTTCACCGTGTCATTCTCTACCTTTGTCTCTGCTCACGCAGGCTCCTTCCCGGCTGCAATGCCTTTGGTATCGATCTGACGCCGGACTTGGATCGCATGCCGCGCCGGAAGGCCCTCAGTGGTTTGGTGAGTGTGTGATGTGGCAGCTCATTATACAGTGTATACCTGGGAATTATATGTGCCGTTCGGGTCGGGATTCATCCCTGCCTCGGCACGGCATCGCTGTAAATGTGATGAAATGCTTGTTGTCTGACTTTTTTCTCCCTATTCTTTCTTCCTCATCCTGTTTCGTCATGGCAGGTGTTAACGGTGAGTGTCGTCAGGGTCCACCGCTAGTACAGGGAAAAACATTGCCAGTGAATTACAACGTTGTCCACCGCGTTTTCAGACTATGAAACTGCAAGCTGCCAAGCGTGGTCCTGTCCTCACGGTTGCTCATCCCTCGCTCAAAGACGAAGAACTGGTAACTTGATGCTGATGAAAATTGTGTCTGTCTGTCTGTCTGTCTGTCTGTCTGTCTGTCTGTCTGTCTGTCTGTGTATGTCTGTCTGTCTGTAAGTTGTCGGGATGTTACTCTCACTGTTTGGTGTTTGGCTAAGGCCCGATTACGGAAGCAGCTGGATTCGTTTACAACCTTATTTGCCTTGATCATAGAAACAACACGTGTACAAGAAAGCCCTCCAAGCCCTGATATATCCCATTTCGTGCACGATGCCCCACGACTTTCAGCCCTGGTCCGCTACCTCGCCGACGTACTGCTACGAATGCGAGGGCCTGCTGTGGGGCATCGCCCGACAAGGGGTCCGCTGCACGGAGTGCGGCGTCAAGTGCCATGAAAAGTGCAAGGATTTGCTCAACGCCGACTGTCTCCAGCGTAAGGCACTTGAGATCTTCTCGAACGCAGCTGGGAGTGGGAACTCTCGACACTCTTATCGGGTGTGTGCAGACTTCTGTAATCCAACGACTGTCCTTGTGTTTTTCAAGGTGCTGCGGAGAAAAGCTCAAAACACGGTATCGAAGACAAAACGCAGAACATAATCAACGGGATGAAGGACCGGATGAAAGTGCGAGAACGGAATAAGCCGGAGATATTTGAGATGATCCGGTTAGTCATTGGCCCGTGTTGTTTTGACTTTCGGTATAACCCGTCTGCCCCAAACTTGCCGATCTGTCTCTCTGTTTGTCTGTCCATCTGTCTGTCTGTCCATCTGTCTGTCTATCTGTCTGTCTGCCTGTCTGTCTGTCTGCCTGTCTGCCTGTCTGTTTGTTTGTCTGTGAGTCTGTTTGACTGTCTGTCTGTTTGTCTGTCTGTTTGTCTGTGAGTTTATTTGACTGTCTGTTTGTTTGTCTGCCTGTCTGTGAGTCCGTTTGACTGCCTGTCTGTTTGTCTGTCTGTCTGTCTGTCTTCTGGTCTAACCATCCTTGCGTGCGATTTCAGGAAAGTTTTCGGGGTGGACAAGAAGGTACACGCTGCTCAGATGAAAACTATCAAGCAAAGTGTCCTGGAAGGCACCGCCAAGTGGTCCGCTAAGATTGGCATTACCGTAAAGTGTGCGCAAGGCCTGATCGGAAAGGTACGGACGCCGGAGAAGTGTGCCGAATTATGAAGCCATTGATTGATGGATTGATTGATTGATGGATTGATGGATGGGCGCATAAACGACAGCGCCGGTGGCTAATTGGCTCTCCCCGTTCCTCGTGTTGTAGGACAAGACCGGCATGAGTGATCCTTACGTCACGGTGCAAGTGGGGAAGACGAAAAAACGCACGAAAACCGTTTCTCAAGAGTTGAATCCCTCGTGGAACGAGAAGTTTTACTTGTAAGGCAACAACTTTGTGTTTGGGGTTTATTTGCCTTATTGTTCCTGAAGTGCGCATCAAATGCAATTTCCTCTGGCCTGCCTGACAGCTCCCTAAGCCACATTTTTTCCCCCCTTTCCCCGGGCCTTTTTCCAGTGAATGCCACAACTCTTCAGATCGCATCAAGGTTCGCGTCTGGGACGAGGACAATGATCTCAAGTCGAAGTTACGTCAAAAACTCACCCGCGAATCGGACGACTTCCTGGGCCAGACGATCATTGAAGTGCGCACTCTGAGCGGCGAGATGGACGTGTGGTATAATTTGGGTAAATTGATTTTTTGTTTGACGCGCTCTTTCTCGGAGTTGGTTGCGTGGCCGGTGTGTTCGCACTCCCGGCACGAGCACCCCATCAGCCAACGGACGCGTTATTGATTTAACCATCATTTGTGTTTAACAGAAAAAAGGACAGATAAATCAGCTGTATCCGGGTCCGTACGTCTGCATATCAGCGTGGAGATCAAGGGCGAGGAAAAGGTCGCACCGTATCACTCTCAATACACTTGTTTGCATGAGGTGAGACTTCTTCGTCCAACACGATCGTTGATCTGCCTGCCTGCCTGCCTGCCTGCCTGCCTGCCTGCCTGCCTGCCTGCCTGCCTGCCTGCCTGCCTGTCTGCCTGTCTATCTGTTTGTCTGTCTGTCTGTCTGTCTGTCTGTCTGCCTGACTGCCTGCCTGTCTGTCTGTCTGTCTGTCTGTCTGTCTGTCTGTCTTGTCTGTCTGTCTTGTCAAGTGGCTTTGAATGTATGTCTCGTTAGTGCGAAATCTAAAAGCTATTTTTGCAGAACACATTTTATTACCTGTCTGACCAAGAAGAAGGCCAAGTGAAGCTCCCCACGGTGAAAGGCGACGGCATGGAAGGCTGGAAGGTATACTTCGACGAAACGGCCCAGGAAATTGTGGATGAATTCGCCATGCGTTACGGCATCGAGTCCATTTATCAGGCCATGACGTAAGTCATTCCTTCACCCCATTTCACATAGGATTGCCGAAATGCACCTAGCTGGTATGTTCCATTTAATCGCATATTTAATTTTTTGCACCGTCGTTTCCAGGCACTTCCAATGCCTGGCCACCAAGTACATGTGTGTGGGAGTACCGGCTGTGATGAGTACCTTGTTTTCCAACATTAACGCCTTTTATGCGCACACCACGGCGTCCGCTGCCGTGTCGGCCGGAGACCGTTTTGCCGCATCCAATTTCGGGGTACGCCACCCGATTTCAAAAGTTAATTTAAGGACTGGTTTATAATGTGTTCTACCGTGATGTAGAAGCAAAAATTCATCGACGTGCTGGACACTTTGCATACCGAGTTGAGAAAAGACCTTCAGAACTACCGAGTAAGTGTTTCGTGCTCGGGAGTTCGTTTCCGTCTGCTTATAACTGGCTGACAGACTGACAGACAGACAGACAGACAGGCAGACAGACAGATAGACAGACAGACAGGCAGGCAGACAGATAGACAGACAGACAGACAGACAGAGTTACCGGAAGTTGTTCAATTGCTTGATTGCGCCCTGTTTATCAAATATGATTTTGAGTACGTGCTTTGCAGGCCAATTTTCCGTCGAGCAACAAAGCAAAACTGGAAGATCTAAAATTCACTGTGGATATTTTGACGAACATCGTCTTCTTCCGCATGAAGGTTGGTTTCGTCGGCGAAAGTCCACATCTGCTTCCTGGGTCATTTTCTCGAAGCGAATGTGTCTCCTGGGTGTCGTAGGTTCAAGAAGTTGTAAATCCGCCGCGCGGCGCCCAGGTCGTTCGGGAGTGTGCGTCGGAATGCCTGCGAATCACGTACAAAGAACTCTTCGACAACTGCTACGACTTGTACCAGCGGGACTTCCAGTCCGACGAGGGGAAGGAAGGCGCCGTCACCCAAGAGATGAAGGGGCCACGGTTGGATAGTCTAAGCTTTTGGGACAAGCTGATTACCCTTATCGTGGCGGCAATTGAAGAGGACAAACTGAGCTACGCGCCAGTACTCAATCAGTATGTGTGCCTCACTTGATTCCCCTGGGGGACCGCTGATGTTTGACAGTTTTTCATGTGTGTGTGTGTGTGTGGTCGTTGTAGATTCCCAAACGACTTCAACATCGCCCTTCTCAGTGCTGAAGTGATGTGGACGCTGTTTTCCATCGACATGAAGAACGCCCTCGAAGGTTAGAGTCCCACTTTTTTGTCTGTCTGTTTGTCTATCTGGTTGTCTATCTGTCTATATGTCTGTCTGTCCGTCCGTCTGTCTGTCCGTTCGTCTGTCTGTCTGTTCGTCTGTCTATCTGTCTGTCTGTCTGTCTGTCTGTCTGTCTGTCTGTCTGTCTGTCTGTCTGTCTGTCTATCTGTCTGTCTATCTATTTGTTTGTTTGTAGACCATGCCAGTATCAGACGGTGCAAGAGTGCGGACTACATCAATCTGCACTTCAAGATCAAATGGCTTTACCAAAAGTTCATCATTGACGTCCCCATCTTCAAGCCGCAGGTCCCCAGTTATCCATCGTAAGTGATTGGGTTTAGGGTTCGTTCGTACTTCGCCTGTGCAGAAAATAAGTAACAGAGTATTGGTGCGTACGGCAGGTGGTTCGAGCCGTTCGTCTTGCAATGGCTGGCCGAAAATGACGACATCTCCCTGGAATACCTCCGCAGCGCTTATGAACGGGACAAGAAGGACGGGGTAAAATCAGTTTGACTTCAGCCTCGGCATTCCTTTATTTGCATTATTATCTAACGCGATATTGCCGTTTTCTTTGCAGTTTCTGCTCAATTCAGAGCACGCCCTGTTCAGCAGCTCCGTAGTGGATATCTTCACTCAGCTCAATCAGTGCCTGGATGTCATTAAGAAGCTCGAGTGCCCGGATCCCAAAATTGTCGGCCGATATATGACGAAATTTTCAAAGGTACACACGTGGCAAAATGGGGTGGTCAGAGTTTGAGCCAATTTTGGTCAATGCGTTCAGTTCTTTCTCACATCGCTTGATTTATTGATTTAACACCAGATTGCAAGTCAATCAATCAATCGACTGATCAAAGACAGCGTGATCAGCTGTGGTCAAAACAGCGGCACGCATTGGCCAAAAATGGCTCAAACTCCGACCACCTCATTTTGGGAGGATGTGAAAATGCATTCCATTCGTTGCAGATTATTAATCGCGAACTGCTGACGTATGCGGAAATGGTGAAGCGGGACTACCCACAGTTCCTCAATAACGACAAGAAGTCCTGCGTGGTCATGAACAACATCCAGCAGCTCCGTGTGCTGCTGGAGAAGATGTACGAATCGATGGGCGGGGAGAAACTCGACCCGGAAGCCAATGAAATCTTGAAGGAACTGCAGACGCAACTCAACGTCGTGCTGGACGACCTCAGCCTGATGTTCGCCTCCAGCCTGGAACCGCGAGTGGCGAAGAGCGTGCAGGAACTGTCAAAGTGCCTGGCGCAGGTGAAGGGCGATAAGCAGGCAGCTGGAGCCGGAAACCCGAGGAGTACAGTGGCTCATGAGGCGGATATCATCTTGGCACCGCTGATGGAGCTGCTGGACGGGAGCCTGTCAACTTATGCGCAGATGTGTGAAAAGACGGTGTTGAAACGGCTATTGAAGGAACTTTGGAAATTGACTATTCAGGGATTGGAAAAGATGGTCGTTTTACCGCCATTGAGCGACTATAAAAGCGTATGTTCTTCCCTCTCTTCACTGGCCTGTCTGTCTGTCTGCCTGCCGGTCTGTCTGTCTGTCTGTCTGTCTGTTTGTCTGTCTGTCTGTCTGTCTGTCTACCTGCTTGTCTGTTTGCTTGCCTGTCTGTCTGCCTGTCGGTCGGTCGGTCTGTCTGTCTGTCTGTTTGTTTGTTTGTTTGTCTGTCTGTCTATCTGTCTGTCTGTCTTTCGATCGTTTCTCCTAACGGAATTGTTTGACGATACGCGTGTGACTTTCAGATCTTGCCAACGGGTAAAGTTGAAGACATGTCAAGGATGGTGCTAAACCAAGTCGTCCAAAGCAAAGGGCTCAACTTGACCGGGGTAGTCGAGCAGCTCTCTAAGGAAATGGAAAAATCCCTCTCACCCCGCCAGTGCGCAGTAGTGGACATTGCCCTCGACACTATCAAGAACTTTTTCCACGCCAACGGACAAGGGCTCAAGAAGGGCTTCCTGGAGAAGAGCCCGGAGCTGCAGTCTCTGCGTTACGCCCTGTCGCTTTACACACAGACCACCGACAGCCTGATCAAGACCTTCATCAAAACGCAAACCTCTCAGGACGCGCCCAGTCAGGAGGAGAATTTCGGGGAAGTCAGCATTCAGGTCGATCTGTTCACGCATCCCGCGACCGGCGAGCACAAAGTCACCGTCAAAAGTAAGTGCTCCTGAGCAGATTGTACCGGTTCCAGTCTAAAAGGGGACTACATCTACCTAATAACACGATTGCGTGCGTGTTTTTTTGCCCTACAGTTATTGCCTGTAACGACCTGAAATGGGGAACAGCTGGGATGTTTCAGCCATTCGTGGAAGTCTGCATTGTTGGGCCCCATTTAGCCGATAAAAAGCGCAAGTTCCAGACCAAGTCCAAGAGCAATACTCTCTCGCCGAAATACGCCGAGAGCGCCGTTTTGTAAGCTCGATTTTTTTTAGTTCATATCTCTTTACTTCCCGGAATGGAAAGCTAATCAAAAGAGTTTCAGACAGACACAGACACAGGCCAGACACAGACAAGCAGGCAGGCAGACAAACAGCCAAGCATACAGACAGACAGACAGACAGACAGACAGACAG
>LRSR01012407.1:0-10212 GCA_001579985.1 Hypsibius dujardini | reverse complement strand
CTGTCTGTCTGTCTGTCTGTCTGTCTGTCTGTCTGTCTGTCTGTCTGCTTGTTTGTGTGTGTGTGTGTTTATCTGCCTGTGTGTCTGCCTGTCTGTCTGTCTGCCTGTCTGTCTACATGTCCGGCTGTCGCTCGCCTAGGTGTTTGACTATTCAACCGTGTCGCTGTTTTTCTTCTTTCGTCACCATCTAATACTCGTACTAGTATTACGTGTCTGAACTTTAAAAAAACTTGCTCCAGGTTATCCGTCATATCCGTCGTACCCAGCTCCGGCGTATCCTTCGTACGGTGGTGGCTATGGTGGCGGCAGCAGCTACGGCAGTTATGGTGGAGGTTACATGCCTTCTTGTGAGTCAATCAAATTAAATTACCATATCAACCACATCAAACCGTCATTTTTTGACAACTGAAAGTCATTCACTCTCTTCTCGTATTTTTAGATCCCACTTACGCTCCTCCTTACCCGATGTCTGGCTACGGTTACGGGTCGACGCAACCGACGTACAGCGGTGGCAGCTACGGTGGAAGCTCCTATGGTGGTGGCTACTCGAAGGGCTACCGATCCTCTTCTCCAGTGCCTTATTATCACTAAAAAAGGGATCTTGGCAGATTTGGCAGATTTGGCTTAATAAAAAAATTGGTGATATAGATATTCTTTTTGTCGAAGGCGTCACACTCACTGGGCCTGTTGGCATGGAACAACATCACAAGTATTTTTTTGTATATTTAAATTGCGCGTGTTTGTCGTACCTGTATGTCGGCTTCGAGAGAAAAAAAACAGATAACAGTTATCGTACACCTTTGGTCAGAAAAATCGGGACGCTCGATTTGTGAAGAGGCAGTTTGTTACCACAAGGCTGCAGGCTGCTTTGATTTGAGGCGGAAATAGTTGGCCACAAGACCACACGTGCAATCTGTGTTGCGCAAACGCGCAGTGTAATCTTGTGGCCAACTGTTTCCGCCTCAAATCAAAGCAGCCTGTAGCCTTGTGGTAACGAACTGCCTCTTCACAAATCGAGCGTCCCGATTTTTTTGTCCAAAGGTTTAGTATTCATTTGGTGCATTGACTGTCACAAATCGGGACATTCGAGACACGAAATGCTTGTATCGACGTATACCCTAGTACACATGAAAAAACTAAAGTACGATAAGTCATACGAAAAGTCAAATTTTCACACAAATTATTCACACACAAAATTTTCACACAAATTATTCACACACAAAATGTTCACAAAAATTATACGCCATTCCGCAGAGAATTTGTGAGGTCGTTCTTAGGGCGTGTGGCCACACTTTTCATTCGTCTAAATTTATGTGAAGCGATATGTGAGCGTTCAAAATGAATACGCCTTATTCACTCTTATTCCAAACGCGAGCAGACTGTAAGTTTTTAGTTTTTTAAAATAAATGACAGAATAAAAGTCTGTGCAGGGTGCCCAGGGTTTGGCATCTTTTTTTCGTGAAAAATTGCGAAACTTTTGCTTTGACGTTTCACGGCTGTGGGAAGACTGGAACAGTATTCAGGCTTCGTTATACCTTGCTTTGTCAAGCGTAGTAAGTTAGTAAGTTAGCGCGCTTCAACGCTGAACACATCTGAACGAAGTTTTGAAAACAAATGCCAGAACTGTTTTCAAACAAACACAGTTAATAGCTTCATAAATTTTAAATAAATAACAATTTCGTTGGTCTTACAAAATATGTATAAAATGCGCCTTACGAATTACAGAAGATTTCTCTAAGGATATTTGTCAGACACGATGTCTTCCTGCGTAATGTTTACAAGGGCTGAAAACTGTACACACGGATTAAATAAAATGCGATATATGCGATCGTACATAATATGGCCTGGTACGGCGTGCGTTTTTTGGTGGTTGTACATAAAACGAATGATTTAAGCCGCTGTTTGGACGTACAAAATTAAGGTGACAATTCATCTTTTATGTGTACGGAAAAAAATCTTTTCTTTCACCAGGTGTGTCCTAGGGATAAGATCCTCCATGCGTGTTAGTACTCGTAACTTCTGGTTCGCCAGGCGTCGCTGCTTTTTCAGCGTCATCCCGTCGAGCGTCCTCATGTCAGTAAAAATTCCAAAACGGAAATTGGTTTCCTAGTTTTTTTTTCATTGAACTAAAAATTATTTACTAAAGATATATATTTTAATTTCTTTTAGTAGCTAAAATTTCCGTCTAATTTTGCTTGTCCGAAATTAATTGATTAACTTCATTTGTTTTGTATTTCCCACCTAAAAGTATAGTAACTAACATTTTTAGTGTATTTTTTTAGTCAAATAAATAAGTAAAAGTTTTTGTTTAATTTTGGTGTAGTTTTTTAGTGAATTAAAAAATATAAAACCAAAAATTACTCACTAGAAGTTCTATTTTAGTTTAGTTTTTCAGTTTTATTTTGGCTCTTCTTTTTTTAGTTTTAGTTTAGTTTGGTTTAGTTCTAATCAATTTTTTGTCAATTAAAAAAAGCAGAACATTAAAATCAGCTCTCGTTTAGTTGAGTTTCGTCCTATTTTAGTTTTGTTTTAGTTTAGTTATTTTATTTTTGTTCTAATTTAGTTTTATCGTTGAAACTAGTGTTGCCATCCTAATGAAAAACAATCATCATATTAATAATAATTGGTCTAGACTTAAGGGGAATTCGCCGCATGAAAAATGGCATTTTGGACCCTCAGCCTAATCGTCATGTTTTCTTTGCCTCTTATAAAAATGCTTTATTTCATAACCATATAATAAAAAAGAATGGCACACCTATCGTCTGAAAAGATCAAATTGAAAAAAAACACGCTACAGAAGTTGGGGGAAGGCGGGGCCGAAGAGCCCAAAATATGTCCAAAACATTTCCCCCGGGCAATATTTGCAGGTGTTTTTGATAATTAACTTTTTTACACGATCGAAGATGATAAAAACTCTATTGGAAAAAATCAGCTTAAAATTAGACGGTAGGATTTGAAAAAGATTCGCATCCTTAGGTAGGGGTGCATGACGAAAAACAGTTTCATTACCACAACATTAGATACAAGTGTTTGTAAGCGTTTAGCCAAGTTTCCAATGCAGCTTTTTTAATTTAGACTTGAAATGTTGCTTGAACATGGGAGAGAAAATGAGTAATAAAGCGACTAAAAGGCGTAGAACCTAGTGGGGGAAATGTTGGAGAATTGCGTAGAACCATAACCTCTGGTGGTGTAAACAAACGTGACGTCATAGCATTTAGGCGCTTTCCCTTTTATCAACGCTTTGCATTCCTATTGATCCTGTCACATACAGTCTCGGAAAATTTTTACCGTTACAGCCTTCTAGCAACTCTGTACATTTCCTGGCAACAGTTCACATTGTCATGAATACTATCTTACCCGTGTTGATCGAAAAAGGCATCCATGTTTTCCAGAACAGAGTGCACAAAATAGAAGAGAATCGAATATTTGTACACGTTCACGTATTACAGAGCGAGAAGAAATCGCACTGTTGTTGATACAGCAACTGAGGGGACGAGACAACTGCATGCAATGGGGTCCGTTTTTACTGCCCTAGGAGCCCAATCTTCCCAGTCGTTTTTCTGACTTTTTTGAATGTTTTTTCTTATTACGACTTGATCATGGCAAAAATAAATATTCAAAGTACTTGTGGTGCCAAACTGGTAAAACGCATTTTCAGACGCCGGTATACGGCGAGTTCCCCTTAACAGATCTGTCGCGGGACCTCAAACCGCACGCAAGGGTAGATCCCACAATCGTGACACGACATATTACACCACACGACGTTAGTCTATCCTTTCAACCCAACTACATGATGAAATCATAAAAAGATTTTGGATGAAAAAAAAACGAGAAAAAGTTTTCCCATGCGGGGAATCGAACCCCGGCCGCCTCGGTGAAAGCGAGGAATCCTAGCCACTAGACCACATGGGATTGTAATTGGATGATCTAGCTCGCAAATTACCGCATCGATGAGAAATTTATTCCTCTAACATTGGCTGCAGTGATTTTCAGTTGCTTCATTCCGCTTGCGAACATTTCTCCTGTCCGGTTTGTGTAATTCTGCATCTGTATTGCTTGATTTACCGCACGACACCAACTATCCATCTCGTCCGTTTTATTTATTATTTCATCAAAATGTATCCGGGTTTTTTCTTGCGAAAAGCCGGGGAGATTGCCGTACGACAGTGCAACAGACCGGTATGATTGATCATGTTGGGTTGACTTGCGGCGTTTTTGCTTGATTGATCGATAGAGAAGTGTTAACATGTGTTTAATTTCAGCATCTGCTGCTCAGTCGATTGATTGATTAGTTGTGGTCACTTGTTTTATCGATTTTTCTTTATCCTCCTCATTCGTCGTTCTTGTGTCTTATTAGAATTATGTTTGCGCTGAGATCTCTTCCTTCAAATGCGGCCTTCCTTCGGGCACAGGGCGGAGATTTTTGTCACTGGGAGCGGTGCGAAAGAATGAAGTTAAACTGCCGAAAGGGTCCAAAGAACCGAAAATGGTGAGAAGTTATTCGAAAATCGTCTCTGCAGCGCTGGCTAATGCTTTTTGGGTCTAGCCACCCAGTTCGTGGAGAGCTTTAGGCATAACAGCGGGAGTTGGCGCGGCATTGTGGGCCTGGATGATTTACGCGAAACACGAAAAGGAAGAAGGTGAGTAACATACATACTTACAGCGTTGCGGCTTCTGGTTGATTGTTGATTGGTTGCTGGTTGCATTGTTTTTGACATCGCATCAGTTGATTGATCAATTGACAGCCTTAATATTTATAGAAATAATTATACAGAATTGCTTTTCGTGCCTTGTCACTAGATACATTCTACTAAGTACTATAACTGTAATGAGTAAACCGCTGCCAGTGAAAAACCAGAATACGGTTTGGTTTTTGAAACAGTTTGATTGTATATTATGTGGTGGATTGATTGATTGATTGGTTGGTTGGTTGGTTGATTGATTGATTGATTGATTGCTTGCTTGCTTGCTTGATTGATGGATTGATTGATTGATTGCTTGCTTGCTTGCTTGATTGCACCTTGCACGAATAATTCAGGTAGGTATCCGGTTTGTCTTTCTTTATAGCCATCAGAAAGGAACGGAGTAAACAAATTGGGAAAGCCAAAATTGGCGGCGAATGGGAACTAACTGACCACAACGGAGTGCCGCGCACCTCGAAGGACTTCCACGGTTCCTGGATCCTCCTCTACTTCGGCTTCACTCACTGTCCCGACATCTGCCCGGACGAAATCGAGAAAATGCTGGAAGTGGCCACGTTGTTAGGTAGTAGTGCTATCCGCTGGGGTGTGTTCCCGGACCGCCGCACGGTGACGAGGTGAGAGAAAGTTGAAAATGTTTGCAGAGAAAAAGGAGGACATCAAGGTCCAGCCCCTTTTCATCACGGTCGATCCGGAGCGGGACAACGTGGAGGCGGTCAAGCGGTACTGCAAAGGTGAGTGCTCGGGTGTGGTTTCGATGAGTTCGATGGGCTCTGCCTCGGTGTAGGGGGTTTCGATGAAGTGAGCTTCGGAGTCCGGGTGGGCCTTCCTAACGTTCTTTTTTTCTTGCCTGGAATAATGCAAAAATGTCAGAAATTGATTAATAGACGAACAGACTGACAACAGGCACGCAGACAGACAGATGAGTCCATAGACAGACAGACAGACACACACACAGACAGGCAGGCAGACAGACAGACAGGCAGACAGACAGACAGATGAGTCTATAGACAGACAGACAGGCAAACAGACAGACAGACAGGCAGACAGACAGACAGACAGACAAACAAACAGACAGAAAGACGGACATACAGACACACAGATACACAGACAGACACAGTCAGTCAGATAGGTAGGTGGATGATAGATAGATTTCTTAGCCAAACGGTCAGACAGCCGGGCGGATAAAGAGCGCTGGGCTGAGAGGCAGGCAGACAGATCATGCATGAGATGAAAACTAGACTGGCGTACCTCTTTCTCGCCATAGCGAGTTTGTTCTTGTGTAGGCGGGCGGCTGTCTGTTCTAGTGTTTCCGCCAATCTCAGACGTGCCTGCCTGACCCGTTGCTTCTCCAGGCGGACTTGTTTCTTGGCTGGCGTCTCATTTCCCCTCCCGTAATCAGGAACCGTACCGGTTCGACGCTTTGGTTGGCGTTGTTTTTTGCCTGAACGGTAGAAATTATATGTAAAATATGGGAGCCTTAACGGTTAGCTTAAGCAACCGTTCGATTTTCGCAGTTAGTACCTTTCTTGCGACTTCTCGTACTCGTAGATGCAGGTTGAATTGGTGGGAGACCCATTTGAATTTGACAATCCCTTGATAAATTTGGTATTTTCGCCACATGAGCAAACACAGTTTTAGCGTAAAAAATGTTGTAGTGTTGTGCGTCGCTTCAATTCGATTTCAAACTCTCGTAAGCTGCCTGGTTACGCGGGACTATTTGTTTGCGACGGTACGCTGCCGCATTTCGTATCCCAAGTTCGAACTGAGTTACTTATCTCATTTCTTTACATTTTTTATCCGCTCAAACTTGACTTGCAGTTTCATAGCAAATAGGTAGTCAGGCAAACTGACTGACAGACAGACAAACAGACAGACAAACAGACAAACAGACAAAAATACAGACAGACAGACAGACAGACAGACAGACAGACAGACAGACAGATGAACCACCAAAACAGAACTCACCAATTCCGTTATCTGACAAATCAAGAAAATACAAGTTGTTCAAGTCAACCAATTCCTCCCTCTGCACGCTGACGATATGATTACTGGATAGATTCAACGCCAGCAGGTTGGTCATCCCGCTGAACGTCCCCTTGCCTATAGTCTGAATGAAATTTCCCCCCAAATTCAGGCTCTCCAGCTTCGTGAAATTCTGCAGATGTTCGGGTGTTAAGAAGCGAATTTGATTGTTGCTCAGATCGAGCTTTTTGAGGTTGTTCCGCGTGGCCTTCGGCAGCGCCATCAACCTATAGAAGATCCACCCTTTCAGGTAGCCCGAAGATAGGACCAGTTCGGTCAGCCTACTCGTGGCATTAGAGCTGCCGTCCGTCACATTCTCCGGAGGAGCTCCCAACGTGGAGAAGGCATCCTCCTGGATCTTCGGCACATTCGGCAGGAGTGAAACGCAGAAAGACAAGTCCAGATGTTCAATCGAAGGCGGCAAGCCGAGAAAAAACTCTTTTGTCACGTTTTTGAAGTGATTGCAGCTGAGGTCCAGCCGTGTGAGACTGGTCAGGCCGGCCAACCACACACCTTTGAAGGTTTTCAATTGGGTCCTCCCTAGATCCAGAAATTGAAGGCTGGAGAAGTTCAGATGGGCCGACACAGGGGTCGGCATGCTGTCGAGGTCGTCTATGTCGAGGAGTTCGGTGTGAAAGGTGTTCCCGGCGAGAATCAGCTCGGTCAGGCTGGAGGTGACATGGGTGAAATTGCCAGATGGAAGAGTCATTAGCTTGTTGTCTGACAGATCAAGGCGCTGCAGTTTGGCTTTACATCCGGCGAAGAGGTCGACACGGTTTAAATTGCGGAAGGCGTTGCCGCGCAGGTTCAGATCCTTAAGTTCTGCCAATCCTGAAATTTTTGTTTGAGATGTGTTTTGTGAAACTAGATTTTAGATTCCATTTTGTGTTCCACCATCCATGTCTGTGTCTGTGCCTGGCGATACAATTATATTTACTGCACCTCTTTGTCTGTCAATCTGTCTCTCTGTCGGTCGGTTGGTCTGCCTGCCTGTCTGTCTGTCTGTCTGTCTGTCTGTCTGTCTGTCTGTCTGTTTGTCTGTCTGTCTGTCTGTCTGTCTGTCTGTCTATCTGTCGGTCTGTCTGTATGTCTGTCTATCTGTCTCTAAGTCGTCCATTTGTCTGTATGACTGTCTATCCGTTTGAATGTTTCTCCATTCCTCCGTTCGTATTGTACTGTACGGCAGAACGAATACAACATTATCCTGGCGCATATTCTTACCGCTAAATATCCCACTCTGTTTCGGTAGACTGGAGTAAGACAAATCGAGGGTTTTTAGATAGGTGAAATTGGCAAATAAGTCCGTTGCCTTGAAGAACTGGCCAAACTGATTTCCAGCCTTGAAAGCAGAAAACAGGACCAATAAAAATCATACAATTAATGTGATGTCCATTGCTCCATTCTTCTTACCAGATTAAGATACTTCACGTTGTTGAACGTATTAAAGGAACTGACGGCTGTCTTGGTGATCGGCAAGGTATTATACGACAAATCCAGCGAACCGTTGTCCACTATTTTCATCGACTCCATCAGCTTCTCCATAAATATTTGTCTGATGGGATATTCCGTGGCGGAAAAATTGTTTCCTCGCATCACGAATTTTTCGAAAGGCTTCTTCCCAGCGAACAGCTGGTCATTAACTGTGTCGAGGTCAAAATGATTACCGGAAAAGACCGCCGTCTTCAGGTTGGGAAAAATGGTGAGGAAATTCTTTCGAATACCCCGGATTTTTTGCTTGATGAAGTGGAACCCCATCATTTTTTTCAGTTCTTTTGTTTCCTACAAACAAATCTTTTTCCAGCCAACTTTAAATACGAATGCACACTTAAAATTTGATCTCTACGCCATTTACTCGTTGCCTTGCCAGGAATAAGTTTTTACGTTTATAAAACATGCTAGTATTTTCACTGTATATACTATTTTGTCTATGTCTGAGACTACTCGTTCGTTCAGTCGGTCGGCATTTGCTTTCGTGCCTAAGTAGGCAACATCCGCGGCCTGTGACGGTGTTTAACTTACAAGTGAGCTAATGCGTCTTCCATGTCTGTAACAAATATCATGTCTCTTGACGACTTGTCTAAGTCTGTGATTGACCTAAGCCATGTCTGTCAATGTCTTGCCGGTGCCTGTGACTACTGCCATGCCATTGTGCCTGCCATTTGTTTCGGCTGTCTGTGTCTGAAAACGACTGTCTGTGTCTGAAAAATACTCTGCCTGTGCCTGGGCATGTACCATGTATGTATAATGTGGGCATGTCTTTCACGTGTCTGCGAAACAGCTCTCGTGGCTGCTACGTGTCTATGTCTGAAGATGCCCATGCCTGAGACCTGGTCTTCGCGTCCAGTAATGTTTTCTTCATGTCTACGACCATGTCTGTCGATATTATGCCTATGTCTGTAACTTCATCTTTATCCGTCGTGATTGATCTCTTCCTTGTCGGAATGCCTAACGGAGATTCATGTGAAACGTCTCCTCAAGCCGCACCTGTAAGTCCACAGTCAACAGCTGGATGGCTGTTCCATACAGCACCAGCTTCTGCAGATTCTGCGGCAGGATCTCCGGCGAGAACTGCCGCAAATCCGGCGTATTCTGGATCTTGAGGATCTCCAACGTGTCCAGCTCCTTCAACATCGGGAAGCTGGTCAAATGGTCCAGCCCCATCAGGCCCAGCTCCTTCATGTGGACCCGCATCGGTCCGAACGTCCCACCGTCGAGTTCGGTGATCTTGGGGGAGTTGAAGATGAAGACATTCAAGTCACGCTCCTTAAACGGGATCTTCTTCGCGTTGGCCAGCAGCGTGACAAAGTCCACGTCCTCGCAGATGACATCGTACGCGTCGCCGCGGGTGCAGTCGAGGAAGCAACGTTCCAGGCCGGTTAACTGGCCCGCCGAGTCCGCGTTCGGGTCGACATCGAAGAGATTCGGGCAGTCCGAGTCCTGTGAAATCAAGGGATTAAATTAGCAAAGTTTTACTGAGCTAAAAAACTAAATTGAATTAAGCTTAAACTTTCCCTCACAAATCTGAAAACCAGCACAGTGTTATCAGGGCATTTTATAGCTTTGGTATTACGTATAACGTTTGTACTAAAACTGAAACTAAAACTGAAACTGAAACTGAAACTAAAACTAAAACTGAAACTAAAACTGAAACTAAAACTAAAACTAAAACTGAAACTAAAACTAAAACTGAAACTAAAACTAAAACTAGAACTAAAACTAAAACTGAAACTAAAACTAAAACTAAAACTGAAACTAAAACTGAAACTAAAACTGAAACTAAAACTAAAACTAGAACTAAAACTAAAACTGAAACTGAAACTAAAACTGAAACTAAAACTAAAACTGAAACTAAAACTAGAACTGAATTTAATCTGTTCGCCAAAATTCCATTTTAAAATTTTGGTATATAAGTTTAGTGCGAAATCCAAAACTAAAGTTAAACTTTTATTCACATTTATGGCTTCTGCATATAAAATAGAAACTAAAA
>LRSR01012404.1:22546-43691 GCA_001579985.1 Hypsibius dujardini | reverse complement strand
TGGAACATGTCGACCTCTCAGACCTGTTTGCAGTGACGGAGACGGTTGAAAAAGGATGTCAGACCGAAAAAGACAAACGTTGTTATCGATGTCAAGGGTCTGGGCACAAAGCACGAAACTGCAGACGAAAACCAATAATCAAACCAGAAACAGGAGTACCGGGGGAGGTGTCGATCATCAGCGACGGCATGTTTTCAATACAAAACTACCACGAAAATCGACCGATGTTGGACTTGAAAATTGAAGGATATCCGGCGAAGTGCTTGTGGGACACTGGGTCATGTGTATCAGCCGTATCCTCAGAGGTCATCAAACAGTTGGGGTTAGAACATCTGGTAGACCCGTTTCAAAAGTTTCAGCTACGGAGTGCGACCGGGCACCAAGTGATGAGTGAAGGAGCAATACAACTGAAGGTGGATACATTCGGCCGACAAGCGAATCTTTTGGTACAAGTTTTTCGTGACATGCCCGGACAGTTAGACATGATTCTGGGATGGCCGGATACGCGTCGGATTTTGGATCAACCAGGGAAAGGACAACAGGGAGGATTTTCGAAAAACCTTCATGTCAGCATGGAGGAAGCACGCAAAACGGCAGAAAAAGAAGACATCGTCGACCTTTCACGACTGGAAAAGCCTTTCTCAACCATGTTTCCTAAAGAAGTTTTTTTTATGGGTCCTACCATTCCGGGAGGGAAGGAAATCCAGAAGCCCAAGCTCGAATGTCCCTGCGGATACATGTCGGAGTCGGACTATGAAAAAGTGCGGCACGGCGACGTATGCATCGAAGCCATGAAAGCCAGCAAGGAAATTCCGCATTTCACATGCGATTGTGGGAACCGTTTCACTGGAAAATCTATCTGGTTAGCTCATCGAAAAATCTGCCACGGGGATAAGAAGCCGTTTATATGCCCAGTCAGGGGATGTTTCTTTGATTCGACGACCTTCTGCCAAGCAATAGAACATGCCAGGTATCACCGAGAATGGGACGCAAAACGGACAACACAAGTAGGCGAAATACTATTGTGCTCTACTGTCGGTAATACTATTTCACAGAACGCCGAACTTCAAAGTAAAAACCCGCTTCTAAAAATTCACGAACTGAAGTACGGAACACATTTGGAACCAGAGCAGCTCTTCGCACTCAAGCGACTCATCTTGAAATACGAAGACCTTTTTGGGACGGAGGAGATTCCCATTGGTCAAGCAAAAATCAAGCCCATCGAGTTTCAGACGATCCCAGGAGCCAAGCCAGTATGGCAACCTGTTCGCCGATTGTGCAAGAAGGAAATGGAAATGGTGGACAACGAAATGAAGCAGCAGTGCAAAGACGGAAGGATGGAGCCGAGTCGCTCTCCTTGGCAAAGTCCAATTCATTTGGCACCAAAAGGACCTGACGCGAAACGTCTGGTGGGAGACTACAAAAAATTAAACGAGGTCCTGGTGGAACCCAAGTACCCAATACCGCTGATCAGTGACGTTCTGGATCAACTTCGGGGGTCTAATTACTTTACCACACTGGATTTAACATGCGGGTTTCAACAATTACCAGTCGCCGAAAGTTCGAGAGACATCCTGTCTCTTACAACAACAAGCGGAACATTCCGACCGAGAACATTGCCATATGGCACAAACTGCAGTGGAGCAATTTTTCAACAAACAATGATTCAAATTTTTGGAGACCTGTTGGGGAAGCATCTGTCAGCGATCTACATAGATGACATGTCCCTTGGTCACGTAACGTTCCCTGAACATCTACATTCTTTGGAGCTGGTGTTTATGCGGCTACGAGAAGCAAATCTAACACTACAAATAACTAAGTGCCGTTTTGCAATGCCGTCAGTGAAGTTACTGGGATTCATTCTGTCGCAAGAAGGAATCTCACAAGACCCGGAAAAGACAAGAGCGATCAAAGATTATCCAACACCAACAACAGCAACAGCAGTTCGGGCATTTTACGGGCTAGCTTCATTCTACCGCATGTACATTCCAAAGTTTGCGGAGATTTCCAAACCTCTGACCGTACTCTATGCCGGAAAGGAAGTAAAAAAAAATTCCAAAATCACATGGGGGTCGGACCAGCAGAAGGCTTTCGAGACATTGAAGGAGCGACTCACCACGTTTCCGTGCTTGGCTTACTTCCAAGATGAATTGGAAACCTTCGTACACTGTGATGCTAGCAGCGTAGCATGTGGAGCAGTTCTCGCGCAGAAACATGGGAAGTACCTTCGGCCGGTAGCATTTGCAAGTCGAGCGTGGGTAGGAGCAGAGAAAAACCTATCCACGGTAGAAAAAGAGGCGCTTTGTATCGTGTGGATCTCTGTGAAATGGCGCTCCTACTTGGTTTACCGGGAAGTGACCATAGTGACGGACCAAAAGTCTCTGACATGGCTTTTCTCGCTGAAGACCCCAAATGAGAAACTGACGCGGTGGGCGATTTTGCTAAGTCAATTCCGTTTCAAAATCATTCACAAAAGCGGAGTCCTCAACCGGGATGCGGACGCACTCAGCAGGTACGCCGTGGGGCAGAACCCGTCGGACGCGGAGGACGTCATGAATGCACAAGTGATGACCCTCGAAGAAATTGACATGCGAGTGGAACAGCAGAGCGACAAATTTTGTGGCGACCTGATCAGTTTCTTAGAAGGAAACACACAGAACCCCTCCGACCGACTCAAGCGCCTGAGCACGGGATTCTACGTAGACGACGGGGTACTGTACTATCGTGTGAAAGAGGAAGGATGGAACAGAGAGTTGCTGGTCCTACCTCAATCCCAATGGCTAGAGGTTTGCGCCAACATCCATGACCACAAAGCCTGCATGGCCCATCTGGGATACAAGAAATGCCTGGACGTTTTGAGCACACGATTTTACTTCAGAAACATGGCAAAGTTCCTGCGGAAGTTTATTAGTTCATGCGTGGTATGTCAAACCCGAAACCCGATGGCGAGCACCAAGCTGGGAAAACTGCAAACAATTCCGATTCCAGCTCGAGCTTTTAGCACGGTGGTATGCGACACGGTTGGTCCACTTAACCGAACAAGCTCGGGCGGCCACAAATACCTTCTGACAGCATGCTGCGAGCTCACATCTTTCATCATTGCCAAACCGGTGAAAAATCACACCTCACTGGAGTTCGCAAAATTCTTACTCTATGATGTCATCCTACGATACGGTTTCGTTCGAACCCTTCGAAGCGACAGAGGTACGGAAATGGAAGGGGTGGTAAAAGAGTTACTGAAGCTACTAGAGGTCAAGCACTTGAAAGGAAGTGGCTATCGACCACAGACGACCGGAAAAATTGAGACTCAACATCGCAGCCTGGGACGGATACTTGCCAAATTATGCAGTGAAAATCAGAAGGACTGGAATCTGGCTGTCCCATTTGCTTGTTTTGCAATGAATGCAGCGAAACACGCAGTAACTGGGGTGAGTCCATACCAAGCGGTATATGGGGTACCATGCTTGTTCCAGTTTGACATGGCATACCCAGTGCGCGAGCAACTGGACCCATTCATCATGGATACCGCAGACCGCATCGCAAACATCCAAGCTTTCATTAAATACAATATAGCAGAAAACAAGCGGTATTCGGAAGCACTGGTCAACGAAACGCGAAGGCCGGTGACTTTGAAAGTCGGGGACAAGTGCCTACTATTCTCACCGATGCGAAAAGCGGACCAGACGGCAAAACTGACTCACTTTTTCACGGGACCGTACGAGGTACTGGAGCAGACCAGTCCCGTAAATTTCCGAATCTCGTACAACCGTCCCGGAGAGAAAAAGGGGACAATTATCAACGTGGCAAGACTGAAGCAGTGGCACGACCGACAAGTTTTGGAACAGGAAGTAGTCGAATCGTCAGACCAAAAGAGCGCGGAAGTTCCACAAAGAACGGTTATCTTCAAAAATTCGGAAGCCTCGGAAGAAACGTTCGAGTCGGACCCACAATCACTAGTTCGAAAAGAATTACCAGCGAGCCTAAAGCCGAAGGAGGTGGCAAAATGTACTTTTTGCAACAAGCCAGTCACAGGGCCATGCACAAAAGGTACCATCATCGGCGGAAAGCCAACAATGAAACACGCCAACGAATTTGACGGTAGGTTCTGTGCAGCGCGCCGCCGGGCTGAAGTGGCACAGAACAGTGAATCAACTGAGGAGGAGTATTTCATTCCGGAGGGACGGAAAGTGGCTACAATCAACGAAATCCAGCCTCCACAGATACCGGCCACTAACACGGCGGTCGCACCAATCGTGGGACTAACACGGGAACGCGAAAACAGCCCGGAGTTTCCAGTACAACAGCCACGCCGAACAACACCTTCTACGACATCTCGAACAACTAACATCAGACCAGCAAGGAAACAACGTCGAGAGGTGGATGTCTCGGAGTCGGGGGAAGAGCAAGTGGAGCCGGAACTAGCGGAGGAGTATGCGGTGCGAAAATCAGGGAGGCAAAGGAATCAACCGAAACGGTATGGATTTACAAATTTGATTAGCAAGCTGCCAGTATGGTTAGTGGCAATGTTGATGATCATCATGGTTCCGGAAACCCACGCCATCAAAGCTCAGGGATGTCAGTGTCAGAACAAGAAACTACTCGGATCACTGGACCTCAGCAAGTACACTCAGTGCGAGAAGGTAGCAGACAAACCGTCTCCTCGGAAAGTCATCTACGAAGTTTTTGCCATGAAAAAGGCGTCATTATTTTTTCCGGCCACTCTGTGCAAGGCGACTGTTCAATCCGTCACAGTCACCAAGTTCTTTTGGGGAAGCACGGACTCGGTTCCTTCAAGCTCTTTCCGAGACCTGAGCCCTGACGAGTGTCAGAGAATGTATCAATCGCTGAACTGTTTTTCCAATCAAATGCGCAAAGTGCCAGGAACAAATGCGTTTGCTTTCACGGAACAGCCCGAAGCAGTCAGCAGCTGGTTAACAACCACCACTACGACGAAAATTAACTGTTTCGTAGAACCCACGAAACTCTCCCAACAGGAGGAAGGAGGAGACATCATTGGTATCGCAGGTGCTTTGGGAACAAAGAAAGATGTGGGACACGCCTCGAAGGGCGGAATGACGTTTATCTGGCAAACAGACGCCAGTGATCAGAAGAAGCCGTGCGACTACGAATCAATCACGAAAAACGATGGATACCTGTACGATTTAGAAAACAAGCGACTCAGAGTTCGGGACCCGGAGCGACAGGTGGACTTCATACTGGACGCCCAGCCCGCAGACATGGATTGCAACTTCACGACAAAGGTATATCATGTGCGGGGCGGTTTCAGTGACGTGCTGCTCAGTGTAACTGTGGTAAACACGACGGTGATCGAGAATGAGCTGTCAGAAGCCCAACGGTACAAACGAAACGTTGAAGAGCGACAAGTGGAGAGACCAAACTTTATTGAGATACTTTCACCATCGGAATTGGCGGTAGAAGAGGCAAGACGCCAAGCATCCCGAGTCGAAGCGAAGGAGATCCAACCAATGCAAAACAACACGGGAGCGGGAGGCCCATCCACGCGACGACGAAGGAGCCGGACAACTACTACTTCGATTCCCGTTAGCGAAGAACCGCACAGGGACGTAATTTTCGAGTCCCACAACGCTACTATTGAGGAAGATACAACAGCGGCAGACGCAATTATCGAACCAGAAGAGGAAGTTACTTCAATCCTGCACGGGAGGTCAAATCTCGCAGACACGATACCCGCGAAAATCGCTCAACTAACGACAGAACGCGCGCCAACGGAAGCAGACCTGCTGCAAAATGAGCAAGAAGAAAACCGAATCTTGCTGGAGCAAGAGGAGACGAGGCGCAGAGACGACGAAGAAAGAAGGCGGATTCGATTGGCAGACGAGCAGCGTCAACAATCAGTGGCACAAGAACAACGTCACCGTGTGAACGCAATACTTCAGCAAGAAGCGAACGATTTTGAGCAGCCTAAAATACTACAAAGCCGCAACCACGCAAACCAACTCCGGACGGACGAGCGGGCACGGCAGGAGACCGCACGGAGGAGACAGAGAAGCACACGACCCGCACCAGTACACAGACCAAACCCGAATTGGGTGCCCCCAGGAGCGTACGTGTTGCAAAAACAACCGGAGCCCGTAGACCAACCAACACATAAACTGGTTGTTTCAAACCACACATTGGAATTTCTCGCGCAAATAACGCTCAACGATATTAAAGCCAAATATGCAAAAACAAGAGAGATTCCAATGGAGCTCATGCTGAGTCATCATCAGTACATTAGCGACCATCAAATCATGATCTCCAATTTGCTAAGCGAAGAGATTCATCAACTGGATTGTCAGGCACGACAAAATCGGGCGGCACTAATCAACGTTCTCGCCAAGCAGTCAGGCGTCCGCGCAGCTCAATTAATTGGTTTTGACCAGTGTCACACTTTAGTCGCACATGGATCAATGGCTCTTATATATCAATGCGAGGCAGTGAACGTTACGGTCGGAGCAAAACGAACAGAGTGCGGAATGGAACCGACGGTGGGAAACGGATCTCTAAGTCTGGACGGTTACACTATAACCCGTAATTTCATTCCATGCATGCACGACGGACATTTTACGCAGATTGGAGAGAAAACATTTGAATACGACAGCCAGCAACAGGACTGGAGAGAGGCGCGAGAAACGATTCAAGTTTCCCATGATCATCTAGTGGCCGCGTTCGACATCACGGAAGATCGAACGGCGGAAGGGATAAACAACTTCCATGAGAAAAGCGATAACAGTTTCCTAGATCTGTTTGGAGAATTGTCGGCCGTCATGCAGACGTCGGGTCAATCTTCCTTGACTGAGGCTCTACGGGGAAGCAATAAGGACGTGGCTCAAAAGAACAACGTACCGGACGTTATCGGGGGAATAGAAGAAGTATTCACTGGATGGAGAACATTTTTCATTTCAATCTTATTTTTTGTGGGTTGCGCGTTGTGCATTCTCATTACATGTAAAATCTGTGGACCAAAACGGATACTGGCGGCCATCTGTCCGAAGCGTCGCAAACTAAACAAAAAAGAGCCTGACACAAGAGCCATCTACAGAGTTCGAAACGGGGTACCACGGGTTCGGCTGCCAGCGTTGGAGAACGGCGAACGGAGCCAGACAAAACCGGAAGAGGTGCCCCTGACAGAGGTGGAGGTCAACGATATGACGACAGAGCGCCCATACGGCCTGAACATCATTCCCTGAATTCTGGCGGAACTAAGAGAAGATTCCATCATNTTGGCGCTAACAACACTAACTCTCTTGGTTCCAGTTGGATCAGCGGAAACAGCGCAAAGTCAAGTATATGCACACTCTGTTCAAAGTCAATATAATCAGGCAACTCAGTCATGCACCTGTACCTATATTTACGCACCGCCTCCATGCGTCCTGAGGGGAAACATCACAGGGAAGCCAATCACGGGGGAAACCCGACAAGATCGGAAGGATGAAGACACCACAACGCCACTGGTGAATTCTAACGAATCAACGCCTCACAGCAACAGAACTCCTTGGAACGCAGTAGTGGATCAATTGGTTGACAGCTTGAAAAAAGTGAGACGAAAGCAGACAAAAGCCATCGCGAAAGAATGGCGGACGGGTTCTACACGGCAACGTGACCTTGATACAAACCCGGAGGAGGAGATACTGCCCTTCAGGGAGCTAATAAGCGGATGGTTCGACCGACTCAAGAGCAAAAGACCGTCAAACCAGCGGATAAACCGGTTAAAATTGTTACATAACAAAACGATGGTGACAAGCCAGCAATTACGGAGAATACCACGCCCCCTGGAAGTCCTAAAGCACTTCGAGACATTGGGACAGCTATATATATTCGCGTTGTTCGAGCAGATGTGCTCATTCGAATTTCACCGCGCACCAGCTGAAGTTCTTCCCCTTTGCATGGAATATTACTTTTCTTCCTGGCCTTTTCAAATTATACCCGATTTCCACTGCAACTATTCCCCTTCTCCCGAAAGTTAGTCCTGACCTGAATAGACTGCCGAGCAACGCTGTATGTTTTGAAGAAAGATGAAAGCACCAAAATCACCGTTTCACTGGACTTCGAAGAAGTTCTGGACGCGATACGCGCGCAACGCATGTGGGAACTCAAACTCACGTCGCGAAGGGAACTCAACAATAACAGCAGCGGTCACGGTGTTTTTGTTCGCTACGTCAATACAAGGGATTTGCGCCAGGATGGAAAATGGGCGATTTATCCCTCGCGACGAGGATCTAGCAGTAACAGTCAGCAGTAGTCGGGTGGTGGAGTTTCGGACTCTCGGAGGGATTACACAAACTCGGACAACGCCAGAATCGGACATACTCAACGTCCGACGGGTAACGAAACAACCTCAAACACAACCATCAACTCAAACACACATGGGAACAATTCCTGGGAGATTTACGCTCGCAAATAATCAGGAAAGCTTGACAAAGCGTCCAGTGATAACAGGACCTGAACCGACTTCACAAAGGTCAGGCGACGCACTGTGGACCTTCTCAAACTCGGAGCGGTTTCGCTCAATGATGAAGGACACACGAAACAAACCAGCATTGGAACGCGCTTTACAAAACTACCGACCATTCAATACTGGAAACACACGACCGAACAGACCGGAACGTTTTGAAATACAACAGGAGACAACCACAACGACTGTAATTCCCCCCGGAATTATGGATACGCAGAGGATGCCATACTCTTTTGAGGAAATGCATCTCTTACGACGCCCATCACCGAACGCAATTTTTGACGGTGTATTTATCGTTGCGCGAAACCTAATCAAGAAGACGTACCAGAACTATTGCTCAACGCCAGCTTTAGTCAACGGTCCTATCCTGATGCTTAAGTGCATCGAATATTATCTGATGGCTGACCCCAGCAGTATCGCAAAGCTAGACGAATTTGGCCTCTCCCTGGATGTACACCAGCGTTTTCACTCACCGGAATTCCCACAACCGTCAGTGACCGACGTCGAGATGGACATAGCCTTCAGAAGACGGCATGCACAAACGGTGGCTGAACGGAACACGATGACGGCGTCACCGGAGGACCTTGCGGAATACGACATCGAGGAGGAGACTAGTGCGGCTCCGGAAATTGCAGAAAGCGTCCGCTAGCATGAATTTATCATTAGTGACAATATCAGTTAACCGTATCTACTCGATGATTATTTAACAAAATAGCCGCATCTTACCCGACGCTATACGTCGGCGAGGGAGGAGAGGCCGACACCCAGAGCCTTGAAGAACTAATCGACTAATCCAGAAAGGACCATAGAGGTTGCCGATCATCACCCTGCGAAGGAGCTGTATCCATCAGCAGTTGGAGGACAGTCACTTGCACAGAGACTAGAGGATGTTCAATCGCACGTAGTTAATGACGCCCATCCACCGCACCTCTGTCGAACCGGAGTGACTCGGGTTATAGGTTTCTCATGGACGCGTTCACTACAGGGATCTAGCAACATAGTCTACAGCACACGGATGAGCGAGCAACATATGGACATCGAATAAAAAAAAAAAAAAAAAAAAAAAAGAAAAAAAAGAGTCCTGACGGCGAAAGAAACTGCAGAACGGAAAGGAAATCACATGTTCGACACAAGCGCTTTTATATGGCACGAGCCCGGAAGTACGCGGTGATGAGCTCACGCCAACAGCGTTTGAATGAACTCAAATGGACACAACATCGGAGTTGGTGCGTTTCGTCAAATTTCAAGTGGAACATATATATGAAGTCCGAACAGAGAGCCGCAGACGGAAATGGGGTCACCAACTGAAGGTTCACGTCTACTACGGTCGCATATAGAAGGCGACACATTACAGACAGAGAGTCGCATACGAGACGGAAATGAGGTCACCAACTGAAGGTTCACGTCTGCCACGGTCGCATATAGAAGGCGGCACACTACGGACAGAGAGGCGCATACGAGACAGAAATGAGGTCACCGAATGAAGCTTCGCTTCTCTCACGGTCGTATATAAAAGGCGGCACACTGGTGTTGGACCGTCAGTATCACCATCAGTCGTCTATATTACAATTGTTACCACGCTACTCACAATCTAAGATTTTTTTTTCGCTTACACCACGCGCCGTTAAAAATGAGCGGCACTAGAAAACATACGACGGCAGCGAGGAATCTCGCATCACCAGTTCCGGTGGGGGACAACATTACCATGATCCAGACCGGTCTGAGCCCGGCGGGATTGCCTTCACAGCAGCAAGGGGTAAGCGATCGGAATTTCAGTTTAAATGATCCTACGGGGGATCGACACGACAACGTCATGGCGGCGGAGATTATCAACCCGCGACCGTTAGTAGCACCGGAGGGGAACAACGCCGCGGTGAATCCTTCATGGAACTCCACGATTCTGTTCCCGGGAACGTTAATCTCGGAGGGAAAAGAGGCGAGATTCCGACGCAAAGTTCAGCGTATTTTACCGCCCGGATTCACTATGAGCGACGACGCATTTGACGTATTATACCAGGCAACGCGAGCCGCATTTAGTAGTTTGGTGGGCCCGGTGGACAGCGCGACCTTTCAGATGATTGTCGGGCCGCGTGCAGGTGTACCGACAACCACACAAACCGACGTTCAGGAACCGCTCAATTTCACCGTTGGGGGGCCTTATCGGGTTCCGACGCGCCGCCCCCGCAAAAACCCGGCGCCTCGGAAAAAGTTGTAGCAAACTACCACGCGCGGTCGGTGTTTTTCCGGTGGAGGGCATTTGTTGGACACGCCCAACAAGTCCCCATATCCAATCATGATAGTTCTTTAACTCACGAGTATCATACTAGTTCGTAACTCTGTCCACTCTATTAACCCTATTCTGATGTATGTGCCATTTACCTTCATTTCTATAGTTAAAACTTTACTATATAATAATGTGTTTTATTATTTCTACAGTCAGTTCTACTTCTTCTTTCCTTTCTTTCAGTTTATTTCTCTAACGGTCTTTACTATCAGTCTAATGAACTTGTTAACTATCCAACTGACGGTTGGTAGACCTAACAATAGAAATAGATCAGCTACACGAGCGTCCAGAAGCAGTGACAGAACCAAAGCTGTTCTTGGGAAGTCCCTGGGTGGTGAACCCCGTCACAGTAGGTTGATGGCGGCCCTCTGACGTGAGCTGAAAAAACAGAAAATCAGAACTGAACTCAGTCATCAAGAAGTTAATTACTTATATCACAATCGAAGGTTTTAGCGGTTATTACATGTAATATTATAATAATTAATCATAACTATAATTAATATACTTCAATATTCTAAATTTATATCATACTAATATATTATGTATATAATATATTGGTAATAATGCATACATATAATATATTATATATAATATATTATATACAGTGCGCCCCATTTACATTGTCCCAACTTGCTACAAAAATTCTACCAGCCAGATCAGCTGATCCAAAATCCATCCCACACGATATTTAATGTAGTAGTCTTGTAGGCAATACAAATTTTGTTAGATGGCGTTTTTTGAATTCAAAATGGTGCGTGAAATTAGTTCTGAAATTAGGGGACGCATTTTAGAGTTATACCACTTTTTGCCGTCCTCCCGAAAAATCCAGAAAAATCTGGCGGAAAAGGGGATCAGTGTTTCGTATAGGACCATCCTTCGAGTCATCAAATCCGAGAAGGAAGAAGACATCCCGTCGAAGACGGAAGTGAAAAACGTCAACAAACGGGGACTACCTTTTATCCGCTCCGACGACCTCATCAAAAAAATCGCCAAATCTATCGATACTCCCAATCCTCCCACCCAACGCGAAATTTCCTGCAAGCTTGGGATCTTTACGAGCACTGTGTCGCGGGTGCTGAAGGAAGATCTTGGCCTGACGTACCATAAGAAGGTAACGACGCACGTCCTCACTCCGAAGCAAGCTCAGCAGCGTCTCGATCGCGGGCCCCACTTTCTACGCTGTCTCAGCCGTCGAAAACTTCCCGTGATTGTCAGTATCGATGAGACGTACCTGGATCTGAATGAATTTACCGGGGAGCGGGATAGATGTTACAAATCACCGGATAAACCAGCCCCGAAAGAATGGAAAAAAAGCCTTTTTCAGGATGGCCCGGAAAAGTGATGGTCTGCATGGGAATCTCCTGGAATAGCCCTACGTCCCTCTATTTCGTCCCTCCGAAGGCCAAAATGAATAGCCAGATGTCGATCGATTTAATTCTTGAACCACTGTTCAAAAAGGACGTTCCGCGCTTTATCCGGAAGAGGAAAAGAAGGTCATCCTCCACATGGACAGCGCCGGAGCTCACGTTAAGGATACGGTCGTCAAGTGGCTCCAAGATCGTGAAATAAAATTTATTACGAAGGAGGAATGGATGTCAAACTTGCCCGATTTGTCCCCGATGGATTACGGTGTAAACTCAATTTTTAAGAAGCGATGCAATAGGCACAAGGCGAAGAATATGGCCGAACTGGTAGCGATCGCAAAACGGGAGTGGAAGAAGTTTGGTTTGGGACACTGCCGAAACATCCTCATAGCTTGGCCGAAACGAGTGAAAAGGATGATTGAGATGTCTGGCTATCAGATAGAAAATACTTTTTGAGTATGAATGTCGTTCCTTCAGGGTAAAATAAATTTTTGAAAAGTTGGGACAATGTAAATGGGGCGTACTGTATATAATATATTAGTAATAATACATATATGTACTATTATATTTATATATATACATTTTCAAGGTGTAATCAACAATGCTTGCGCTATTTGAATTCTTTTATTTTCGCTACTAATACGTTGAGATTAATGGCTGTTTTGTTGGAATATTGGCGTCTTTGGAGCACGGGGTAGTCACTCACAGTCACACACTTCATGCTTCTCAAGGACGCTGGTCAAGTTTATAAATAATCTCCTTGGTCTGACTGATAAGGGCGTAAAAATTCGGTGAAATCGCGCAATCCCGTGTGTGGTGGTGGGAGTGTGTGCAGGTAGTGTTGTTCATGTGGGTCGCACTTCACATGTTGTGGAAAGGTTACAATTAAAGTATTGTGCATTTACAAACGTTCAAGTAAGAATTTGAGGAATTTTTAACCTCAAAGAGCATGTGCGAACTTTAAAAAAACAAGCAAAACAATAGAATAAGCTAGTCAGAGTTCTGCCAACAATCTGAAACAGCGAATGTTGTCCGGGTAGGACCTAGAATTATGCAGCAAGGCAGAAAGTTATAGTCACACATTGCAATGCAAAGCTGACTGCTGAAATCTTTTCCAGAATACAAATGAGAGACATATTTCCCGTCAGGCAACATGAAAGGTTTCACTCTATAGTTTGCAATGACCAAAATAATTTTGTGGCAGGTTTTACATAAAATAATATTTTGCACCTTATCGATTAGCTCGCAGCTCGAATCTTTATGCGTTATAAAAAAAAATGTTTGTCTGAGCCTTGTCCATGCATGCAAAACTGCAGCCCTGCTCCGCCCAAGTAATTAGTCACACCGGTAATTTTGCACGAATTCAGCATACCCCATAAATGAACCCTCTCTTTTGAAGGACTTCATTTACGAAGGGAGTGATCATACTTGGGGGTTTAGACTGCCCTTCAGAAGGTCTTTAGAAAAGCGGTCCTTGAGGCTTCACTAGTACACCTATGCGAGAGCGCTGCCCGTGTTGCGTGACGGGGTTATAACCAGAGTAAAGGGGATCGGAAGGGCTTTTGCTTACCCTAACCCCTTCGCAAATGAATCTCAACTTTGCACCGGGAAGCAAAGGCCAGTCTTGAAGATGCACAGGAATTTGTCTGAAGACGTGTTTGATATCGATTTTTGCCATCAAAGCGCCCGGGCCCTATTGAATGAGCAAAGCGACAGCATCGTCAATAGAACAGTACTGTAGATGATAACAGGAGTCGTCAATAAAATCATTAACGCTGGCAGAGAAGGGACAAGAGAGATCAAGAATGATACGGTAACCGCCTGATATTTTTCCCGCACGCCAAGAGAGGAAACTAAAAAATAATCAAAAGGAGGAGATTGAAAAGGACCCACAGTATGGTGGAGAGAAATTTCTTTGAGGATAGTTGTATCAAGTACGGCGGCATGCTTGCGAGCAGTGGCGGAATAAGGCGTGGAAATAGACCGGCGCGGTTCGCAATAGCCGATATTTGCACCGTTACGAATGATGTCGACAACCTGGGAGGCAGAATTGCGATCCGGGTGTGGCAGTAAAAATTATTCAAACATATCGGCGTTAAAAGGAGTTTTTACTGCCATTGGAATTTCGACCGTCGGTAATGGAGACGGAGGGTCGAGGTTTGGAATGATTGAAACGTCAATGGGTTGGCGAGTCACAGTCGAGACAGACGTGCTTGTTCCGGCAACTGGCGAAACGACAGTATCCGTTGTTGAAGTTATTACAGATCTCTGAGCCGTCGGCGGCGCGCCCGCGAAAGGGCTGCTGGCCGGATGAGATGAAGCGGAGGGGACAGGACGGGTTGCTAGCGATGTGGAATTGGTGACCGCATTTGAAGCAGAATGGTTCGCCGGACTGATAACGGGCAGCACCCAGGCGATTAAGGACAGGTACGCGGGGCATGGATTCTTCGAAAGAGGATTGATGACGGGTAGACCAGATTCCGAATCGGAAGGGCGAGATGAGGCGAACATCCGGAATTTGGTGTCGTAGACGACGCACTGTTGGAAGGATGGAACGCGCTCCGCCATGACCGAAATGATGTCCATGTAGTCCCACAAGGGTTGCCAAAGTGCGGGAAAATAGGCGGACCGATGTGATGCGAAAACGTAGTAAGCCCTGGACCACCGTAGGTACGTGGAAATTGTCTTGCGCCGGGGATCGTTTTCTCCACTCTTCCTTGTGAAGACGGACTGGTAGAGTTCACGGTTTGCGGGTAGGAGGTCGGCCAGGTCAATGAAGGACTGGTCTGTGAGCTTTTTCCGCAATTTCTCACTCACCGGTGGAAGGGTATCTGGTGGGAGAGTTCGATCGATTTGGGGGTGAGAGACATCGAAAGTGCGAGGTTTTTGGCCGTGGTATACCTCCAGAATGGACGGAGCGTGTTCCGGGATGTCTTCCAAAGGAGAAGATGCAACAGAGAGGGGTGCCATGCCGGTTATTGGCATTGCAACGAGTGCGGCGCGAAGTTTTTTGGTGAGATTCGTTTGTTCGGTCAGTAGGGCCTCGAGATTTTCATGATGAAGGACGCGTTTAGGTCGTTGAGATGGGGGTGATGGTAGTCTGTATAGATTAGCGGAGGAAGAGTGCGACAGTGAGGAAAGAGAATTGTTTGTCGAAATTGCCGTAATATTCCAAAAGGTTAATCAATGTGTGTTTCCGTCCAGTTGTCCCCAGACCGAGTTCTTCACATTCGACGAGTAAAGCGGGGGTCGTTAGATAGTTAAGTTCGTCGAAAGTGGAGTGTTCGTTAATCACGGCCATGATTAAAGAAATTTCGAAGAGCTCGAAAAATGATGAGAATGGACCAAGAGCGACTAACATTCACCAAGAGTGAAAGGCGATCATCAGTAGCCGGATAGAGGGAGGAGCGACTCAGACGGGATGGACACTGACCATTCGAATTGACCATTCAGGGCTCTCTGAGGGCGGCACCGTTAACGGGAATTAACTTTGCTAATTCACACTGTACACGGGGGCAGAAGTGGCCCCCGTCGAAAAAAATATGTTTTTATGTATCTAAAGGTACATAAATTGTATGTCGTTTTTTATCGACCTTTTGGCGATACACTTCGGTAGTACCTTTTTCATGAAAACAGTCTTAAATTTTTTAGTCATAAAATATTCCTTTTTTTCCGGAATTTTTCACCACCAGACTCTGCCAATTCGACTACCGAATCAGGATCAACGCAAAAACGTATATCTTGAAGCAACTGTCGAAGTTAAAAGAAGGTAAAAAAGTAAGAAGTTCCAAGCCCGAACCGCGGACCAGAGGGTGAGAAAGCAGGCGTCCTAACCGCTACAGTAACCCGCCTGAAATAACAATTGATTCACATGATTATGCCCTCCACTTACAAAATTTGCTCAAAAATATCATCAGAAAAGATTGAGGAGACTACAAAAGTGTTAAATTTTCTGTTTTTACTTGTTTTGAGTCAATTGGCACGTGACAAACTGCAAAATAATCTCAAAAATGCCGAAGACGAATGCTGTATGAACGATACATTTCGCTCAACAAATGGTGATGAAAATGCCCACTCAGAATACCCAAAACTTGATAATTAGGACTTGATGGCTTGAAAGAACTATAAAAGAACACGGACAAAAATTAAAGTTTTTTTCGAAAAATGCCGAAAAATTTCAAAGTCCAAGTTGTAAGTTTTCTGTCATGTCTGTATGCCTGGCATTTTCAACAATAGTAACATAAGAATTGTAACAAAATTGGTCCGTCTCATAGAAATGTCGATGTCTGTTCGACGTGGGTGGTGGGAGCGATGTACGTCTTAATCACAGTGCAGTAAACGACAATCGGGGCCCAGAAAATAGGTTAACGTAAAAACGCACCTAGCCTGTCACGTAGTTTTAAGTTGTGATAACAGTTGAACGTATCCGTGAATAAGCACTGGCGCGCTCGGAAGTTGCGTCAGTGTGCTGAGGGAGAAAACGACCTCCGCACAGGGGCTCGGCAAGCTGCACATCCCGGGGGAAATTAACGGCAGCAATATATCGAAACCAAAACAAACGCACTTCTTTCATTTTTTCACCCGTGGCGGTCTACGCTGATAAATTTTTCCCTACATCGCTGATCTCGCCGGTCGAGATATCAAATGAAAGGAAATTCAATTTCCTTGAATTACGGGAAAAAGAAAGTCGAGATTTTCGTTCCCGTTGGGATAATATCTGTGGCGGACTGGGGGTCGGTGCGAGCTCCCTGATTTTTGACACACTGCACGCCAAGTGGGTGGCGTAGGCTTTTAGCCTACTCCGTATCACAGTGTGCTAATTAATTACTCGATATCCTACTCAGTGCTGCGCTGCCCGGTTGTCGTTCACGACTGCGCCGATCAGCTGGTTTACGCTCCCACCACTTCTGCCCGCGCGTACAGTAATTGTCAGTACCCGTAGGGCTTTGAAATGACTTGTGTGAGCCGACGTGGAATGGAGAATTGCGGTTGCTCGGGTTCCTTCGGACATTGGGTCTTCCCAGATTAAACTAACTTTTCCGTTTGTTTGCTGAAAAGTCTTGAGTAAAAAAACCGATCGCTTGCTATAGCCTTGTCGCGATGGGAGGTGTGGCTCAACATCTCTGAAGCTGACTCGTAATTTGCGAGACATTTTGCATGGACTTATTATAATTTGGAACCGGGTACTCGTAGTCTGGTGAGATTGAGCAATGACTTGATTTTGATCACCTGGTCTCCGAAGAGGGAGGTTGCTGCTATGACCATATTCAAGTTAATGTGTTTCAATAAGTTATGCGAAGTTGAAGGTGTGTGTACAGGAAATTCAATCTAGCACTGTGCTATGATTATTGAACAACACGTGTTCGGTGTGATCAACGAGAAACAATGACACAATCAACTTAAACTAACGGTTCTGTGCTGTTACTGCTGACATAATTGAGAAGCACCTTTTTTCGTCGACCATCTGTTAAAAATTCACAGCAACCGGAACTGTAATCAGTTGCGGCCACTAATTTTTCGACAATTTTGGTACTTGGCTACATGCTTGTCCTTCAAACAATCAACTAGCCCAAAAACAGCAGCACACACCTCAAATGTTTTCTCATGGCTTTGTTATTCAAACCTCATCTTCGGCTGGGAATAATGATGCTACTCAAAAATATCTGCAGAGTGCTTTCGGCGTTGCTTTTCTCTTTGTTCCTGACACTGGTTTTTTGCGAAGTAAAGCATGGGAATACATCTAGAATATAACACCGTACTGCGTATTGCACATATTTTGAAAGCAAAATACGTTATTTCTTGTAAGGTTGCAGCAACCTCTCGTTACTTCTAGAAGACGCGCTTTTTTGCCCACAGGATCTTTTGGGAGACGGATTGATTCTTCTCGAAATTCCAAGCGGATCAGTTGGCCAACTTCAGTGTCCGTCCGCGAAACGCGTCAGCGTTCTTCAAGCAATCCTGTCGCCCGTATATGATCAAATAAATGGGCAATATGTAGCATCAACATCCGAACGCCAGATGGACACTTCGGAAAGTCTGCGAGAATTCTGTCTTCAGCCACAAAACAGCAGATCTTGCAGCGCGTCCATTTCTTTTTTGCCAACGAACGGTGTTTGCAAGAACGAAACCATCCGACTTACTGTGCTGTACGAGTGCGTGATGGCCGAGTTTTCTTCAGTAAGCCTTGCTTCATAAGTGATTCCGACAGCACAAATTTTGTAGACTGTTCTTTTATTAGTTCTTGCGTCTGGTTTCCTTATTTTAAAATTTGCAGCAATAGAAAATGTATCCATACTTTCTTTCCCTTTAGGATGCCCCCATAGTCTGTTCCTGCGGGATATGGCGGCGGTTTTGTCTCAAAAGATGATCGTCATTTAAAATGTCTCATTTCTTCGATCGGAGTAGAATGCTCAGATTGCGAATCCGTTTTTTTATATAATTCAGGTTTGCGTTTCCGAAGTGACAGCGTTTTGCTTCATCATTGGAAATTTTACCCTGCGAAATGCCGCTCACATGTCCAATAAATTTCGGCAATCATTACTTTAGACGTCGTTAAAGTGAAAGTTGCCAGACAGCTGTTACACTTACCCGCATTGCGTTTGGGAAAAACGCGCGCTGCTTCATTTTCCCTACCACTTTCACTTTCGCAAGCCTTCAAGCTGATTTGAGTTCATGTGATGGCTTAACAATTGTTTGCCGACGGATGATATTAAAAGTGAAAGTTCCTAGATATACGCCAGGGCCGAGAGATTTGGTAGCGACAACATTTACCTGCTGTCAATAGCCAACAGCCAAAAATTTTACGGTATTTCACAGTGGATGAGTAAGAGAACAAGAAGTTGATTTTTCTATGGGATACCAAATAAAATTGAAGGAGAATAGATGGACAGTGGACTAAATGAATTGAGCAAATGATGTCGGATTATAGTGATCAATGTAGAAAATGGGTTACTAATATTGAGCTATCTGAATTTTCAAAGACTTTTCTTAGGTAAGGCTTTTTTATGGATTCAGTCCATTTAGGAGATAAAATTTCTAATTTGCCGCTAGATTAATTAAATTTTAGTTTCCGATTTTGAGAGACGGTTAGTCGCATACGCAAGTCCCTACCCATTACAGAATTTCGCAGAGACTTACCCCTTGTTTAATCATCCGATGTCACAATTTTTGCGTTAAATACTGTGAAAATGACCTTAATTAAGAATCATGGCCGCGCTGACTTATTCATACATACTATCGCATTGAAACTTGGTTTTTATTGTCTCAGTTTCTACACGCGTCACCACTGCGTTTGTAATGCGTGCCGCATCGGGAGACGACACCATAACATTTAAGCACCTCGCTGTAGGTTTTTATGGACTCGCTAATAGACGCGCACAAAACAAGTATCGCACATTTACTTTTACGTCACATCATGAGTAATATAATATTGAGCTCAGAAAGCAAGGAATGACAATAAATTTGATTAAGTAATTTCTAATCTGAATAGTAGTCATTTGGAGATGAAAACAGATCGTGTCTGAACGCAGTTCTTGTCGGTTATCCAGCATCACTTCCGGTTTTGATTATTGTCCCGTTGAGCTTGAGTCCTAAGATAAAAGACCCCCTTATTAGTTGTTAAATGTCACCTGACTGTACAAGTCAAAGTACCTTCTTCTGGCGAACCCGAAAACCGTCCGCTCCAGGGCGCAGCACTGCCACATCGGTTCTCATTCTTGGCTTCCATGCAGTCAGTCACTCCATTGCAGTCAAAATCCCTACTGTGGTAAAAGGCGCATGTAGCAAGGATTTCATCACCCACGCCCGTGTTAAAGATTTTTGGAACCAGTGCTGCAATAACATCCCTTACACAATCGATCTGCTAAATCAAAAGACATCATTTCATTCCTCACAGTTTGGGCCGATCTCCCATCGCTTTTCCGGCGAGAGGGGGACCTCGGCTGCGCAGTCCATGTCGTAGTACTTTTTTTTGCTACCACTGGTGAAATTTGCCAACTTAAGTTCCCCACCGCTAGCATCACAGCTGGTTTTGCAGGTGTAAGTCTGATTGGTGTAGAAGTAGCAGAAATAGTTTGCCACAGACGGAGCCACAAACACCGGATAAAATGTCACATTTCCTGCAGAAACCCAACGAACATGTCGACGTTGAAAGTGATATCGTGAAATTATTGATACCAGCAGCTTTACCCAAGACAATTCACAACAGGAGAAAAGCAGTGCATATTATGAAAACAAAAATGTAGAATGAAGGCCGTAGGAAAATGGAACCCATGAAAATTCTCCATCAGTCTGACACGGAGACCCGTGACACAAGTGATACACGCTTATGATACACTATCCCTATTATGATACACACTATGTACTTCATCAAGCACAAGCAAGCAAAATACAAGCAAAATATTTACACATAGCAGCAAATGAATAACTATTTTTGGGATCTTTCAATTCGTCTGGGATTTTATGCTGCAAAATTTGGTGAATCTGAGAGGGGTTCTTGTGGTTTGAACCAATATTCCCCTGCAAGATCACCTCCCGAAAACATTATTAATACGTAAACTTTGACATGTCTTGAACATGTGTTGCCAAGGATGTGGGAATTCAAATCAAAATGGACTTAAGAACACAATTCGAATTTCACAAAGAACTTTAAGATGATATAAAATGTATTTCAAAAAATTATGGACCCAATTTCGATTTGCTTTCTACCAATCGATTCCATGTAATGAATTGATGATTCGATTTGCTTTGATCTGAATTTGCCAATTAACATTTAATGCATGCATCCTTATATTTTATGAAATTGCAGTTACCTTCAATGAGCAATACCGTATACCCTACCTATGGTTGCAGTGTTGTTTTCCGTAGATGGACCATGACCGTGCAGGGTGGATGTATCTGGCAATGAGAACGTAATACTTCAAGGCTGGTACTTTTCCTTGAATGCAATGTGAGATTAGACTGCCCTCACGTGGTTTATAATCGTCAATAATTGGACCGGATGGTGGCGTCCGGGCAGGGTTT
>LRSR01012404.1:0-22447 GCA_001579985.1 Hypsibius dujardini | reverse complement strand
CAGGTTAGTAACGTGATGTTGAAAAAAACCGTGCTCGCAGGCCATCTCTTCACGAAAGGAAACTATGCCAAAAGTTAATGAGATTGACTCATAATTCCAAAGAAATGTGTTTCTGCATTTGAAAGAAAAACATAGAGCGTTCAAACGCATCAACGCATTTTTCAGCTCTTCGAAGTGTACAGTGATAAAGCCAAAGTAAACTGTGGGTAGAATGAAAAATTGGAGTCACTATGTCTCCCTAGTACCCCATCTGTTGTCGGTTTCAGAAGGTTTCTATTAACGTAATCCTTTCAATATCTAAAGCACTCAACAGTTTGAGATTCCTCCAATAATTCGGAAAACCCGCCCACCGAAAAAGCGAAAAAGCGAAAAAGCGAAAAGCGAAAAAGCGAAAAGCGATATGCCACTGTCATTTTAGATGTTACTTCAAATCAAGTACATGATGTTGGCCAGCAATGATCGTGCTTTTCTCTTACTGAACTCCTCCTCATTTATGGTGTACGGAATGATGGCATTTGGCCAGAGCTTGTCGTCGTCGATGAACGCGTTAAATGCGAAATCCTTCTACAATAACTTACAAAAATATCTGCTGACACACACTTGAATTAATGAAATTAGTCAAAATGAAAACTTACTGTGTTGTTGGAAGAGTCAAAGTCAATTCCGCTAATGTCTCCTTCAAACCGACGATGGACAGCGATGGATGCGTCATTTTTTGTTCAAAGTAAATCAGATTTCTCCAATCTATAACAAAAATTTCAGTTTGTTTCATCTCGAAGACCCCATTACATATACATTTTTCGGTGTAATTAAACTGACAAAATGACAATACAAAATAACTTTGAAACAAAAAGAAAACCTCGTATGATCTATAACTAATGAGACCTTGTATTCCGCATCACGTTTCGAAATTGAACTTCCTGCAATTAAATGGGGCAACGCGAGATATGTCACCATGAAAAGCCATGTGTCGGTTCGCTGCATAATGTGGGGAAGGTACTGCAAAGGAGAAACATGATGCACTCCAGAAACTGATCCGAATAGGAGCAGCGAGATAATTGCGATTGTACTTGCCCTGATTAAGGGAAAAATATTTGGGCAATGAGAAAGTGAAAAGACCCAACTATTCACCGATTGCGAGGGTGGAGAAGTCGAATCACAAACAGTAATACGTTTTATGATAGTACATAGATAATGATGACGATTGAGCATTAGAATTTTCTGTCGAGAAACAAAACCAGTTTTGACTTCTCAGCGTCTCAAACACATTGGTTTCTCGACAATCGTACGAAAAATGACAAACCAATAATTTTGTCTGGGATACGTACAATGAGTTCGTTCATCTTGTGTTTTATGAATTTACGTCAAATCTACTCACACAGTTGCACAAGCCCGCCGGGACCTATTGAACCTCGTCTTGAATATTCTTTGTTTGTGACTCATTGGAACATGTTTTTCACTCAACCAGTTTCATCTTCGTTCAACAAATAGCAAACATAAATGATTATCTGTCTATTCTATAGCCTATCTGTCTTTCTTTCGCTTTTCACAATTAACGTTAAATGAAATTTAAATCTAGTGAAAAGAATCTGATAATTCATGCCTGCCTAGTTAACGCCAAAGAAAGCAAAACAAAATTGCTGAATCAATGTCTTCTTTTTTTAAATTGGCCTTACACAAGAATGCAATATACGAAGCAGAAAATCAGGAAAAGGCTTTTGTTATGATTTTAACAAATCTATAAATCGTTGCGAAGGAAGCTTTAATGCTATTCGCAAGCATAGCAACTAACGTTAAGAACGTCGCTTATAACAGGTCGATGAGCAGTCGTTTTTCTCTAGTTGCACAATTTCTTCCTTTCTTTTGAGACATTTGTACAGGTCATTATATCATATAATAGTATTATTATTAGTATTAATATTATTATATTCACAAGTTCACAATATCTTCATAACTGAAAAAAACAATCGGGCTTTAATTTGGATCAAACTTCATTCCTTTAAGTGTGAATCTAGACAAAACTCCTCACTAACCGGACTGAAGGGACACAACAAAACTGGTTAAACAAGACTTCAGCTAATAAGTCAAAGGTTTTTGCCACGCGTGTTAGCAACAAAATGATTTAAGAAAACGACAAATGTATGATTTTGTTGAAGAAGCCAGACCTGCTCGGCTTGCCCATGATTTTTATTCTTATCTATTCCACATACATGAAAAACTTCCGGCAAACTTTGACATAATTTTTGGAACCACTGTTTACAAAGTTGTCATCTTCTTTTAAGCCAGCCAAGAGCACAAGTCTCCTGCAAATAATGTTTTGTTAGTTTGTAGGAAATACGCCAGCGCATCAAGCAGGATGATGCCACAATTTTTTTTTATCCTGATATAAAAGTTTCGTACGCTTACATTGATGTCTAGTGGATCGGCTACAACGACATCCAAACATCGAAACTAAAGTGAGGAACACCGTATGTTGACTTGGTGCTTAATTGAATAATGAAGATTATTTTTATTTTCAAGGTAAACTGGGCTTGCCAAAATGGATATGGCGTTTATGCTTGGGAAATTTTGGAAGATGATTTCGGAAATATTTGTGGTGACGGCAAAAACCCAATGTTACCCGCCATTAAAGAGGCCATGGGTCAATAGTCACTGCATGTGTTAAAAACATCGACAATTTATTTTATCAATTTATGCAACATTTTTCGAATAAATGATCCATAGAATGGACAATACATGAAGTATGACCTCGCGATTTTAATTACCATGAATTTCTCCTATGAGGCTGATGAGCCAAAATAGAGTATTTGGAAAAGTCACATTTTTCTAAAACAGTTTTTTGAGGTTTCGATCAACGGGGAAGCGTTCAATTAACTTTTGTTTGGTTCATTTTGTTTGGCTTTGTTTGGACTTAGCTTCTCATATTTTCAGACCTCCGATAGTTCCATCGCTGGCATTCCTTTAAAATATTCTCATGCACGCAAACTGTTCATGATATAAGAGCACCAACAACGTCGATTGCCAGCAACTTATGTCATCGCTCAAAAAAATTATGTGGTCAATAGAACTTGGACCGTGGGAGCTCACTTTGGCGTGACCAATCCTTGACTTTGAAAAGCCTATCGTCAGTTCTGAACCCATTATTTGATCTGGGACAAGTAGACGAACTGACTCGTTACCGAATCGTTACCACCGCTTGGTTTTGTTCTTCTACGTCTATTCGTTTTTTTTACTGCTGAATTTTATAGTACGACATTCGCTTTAGGACCAATAATATGCCTGCAAGTTCGGTCAAAGTTTTAGCTTTAGGACAAGCAGTGATAATTTGTTGAATATTGAGCCGTTCGAGATCTACCACCTTTACTCTGGGTATTTGTGTATAGAAAATTGCTTACAGCTTCCAGAAATTATTTTTCCAAATTTGACGGGTTTTCGTTAATGCCCCAAGCGTGCTTATTCTGTCGAGCAGTCATTTTTCAAATCCTACCAATCGTTTCCGAATTCAATTTGGGTTCAGTTGAGATTGCACCGCAGGACTTTTACTTTTGTTTGGACAAAGCACAGTCGCATACGTTCTGAAAAAATTGGTGGAGTGATGAACAAGAGAATTCTCGAAAGTGTTGTTTCTCAGGTACCGTTATAAGACCAGCCTCAAACCCCAGAAAAATTTGGAAAGTTTTAAAATTCTCTTGATTCGAAAGCAAGAATAAAATTCCACATATTTACCTTTCGAACTCATTTTATAAAAAAAACAACCAAGCTTGGCGGTTTGAAATATATCCTGTTATTTGGTTTTTCATACCAAAAAAACTTTGGTCAAGATTTTGAATCACTTACTGTGAAATCTATCATGTTCCTAATTTTCTTGTCATCCCACCAGCTCACGTTATTCCCCTCATCCCTCTCACTTTTTCTACAGTTCTGATTATTTAGAATTCGGACACAGATTTTTGTCAATTCACGCCACAAGCCTGCATGGTGTGTTAAATTTGATGTCGCAATCGGGTTTAACACGGCGTGCAGACTTGAGGCGTTACTTGACAGAAAACTGCGTCCGTTCTTATTAGCCAGAGCTGTATATGTCAGGTCTGCGAATTTCCTAACACTCGCAGCTGTAATTTTTTCTAAAAAAGTTGAGCCTTTTACGTTAATACACACGAGGCAGAAAGCCTGCGCTAATCAAGTTAAGCCATTTATCTCGGTCTTGTGTACAGCGGTGCATGGGCACAAGTCAAACGGTTTAACTCTGTTAACGCAAGGGTTTTGCCACGTGTATAATCAAAAAGTTTTGTCAAGCGATCGGAATTTTTTTTTTCAATGAACTTATCGTCGCATTTTGTCTCTACACTTTCAGTTCCAGCAATCTAGAAGTACGTATTGATCTCAATCTAAAACTGATAGCACCTTGTTGTTTCAGTTGCACGTCCGCAAAACATCCGTGTCGGCAGGAGTCAAGTTTGAAAATACAACGTAGAAAAATGTTTTGGTTATAGGCACTAGTATTGGCGGCTCACCTTTTTTACTTGGAAAACCACCACCGCCGTTCTTTGCTTCCTCTGTGACATTTCCTGTCCAGCCGCTTCCTAACAAAATTACTTACTTAACTTAAAATCTGCATTAGAGTCAATATGCGCCATTTGTTTACTTTCAAGGGGTGAGGCATCGTAGAATCCGCGCCACGGTGCAGAACCTGCGCAGCTCAAAATCCCCTGGTCCCCTTTCGAACAGTCTGCCACTCCGTAACATTCGTACCAGTGCGTTTCATAGAATGCACATGTCGCCACGATTTCGTTCGTTTGCGAGGAATCGAAAAACTTTTTCACAATTCCTGGAGAGAAGGGCGAAACGTTGTCGACCCATTAATGTCAGATTTATCTTAAGTCTGTTCAGTAGATTTCGGAGTTTTCACTCCATCTGCATCATAATAGTGCACCTAAATTATTGCTGTCAGCCATTTTAAAGAAAATACGAGTCTATTAAGCTAGAAGTGATATTATTTTTCTGTGATGATCAAATATTTTTTATATAAAACACCAGGCCATCTAGACTCACTTAAAATTGCACTTAGATTTTGTGAGGTTATTTTAACATTACTGGGAAATGGATAAAAGTTCTAACCGTCAGCTTCCTTCCACTGAGCAGTGCCGTTGATTGTTGCGACATCAGTGCAATTAAACTCCGTGTAGCGCATGTTGGGATTCGTAGGAAAATACTTTTTTTGTGGATGTCCTTCTCCTTCACAGTTCGTCTTACAAGTGTAGGAGCAGTTGGTGAAGAAAAGACAGTGTGCCGAAATGTTAGTGTTCTCTCCGATTTTTCCCATTACAGTCTTAGCTGGTGAAATTTCTAGGAAACACAACATGTTATGTGGCATGAAATTGCATCCCCTCGTTTTACGTCGGTTACCTAGCACACTTTTTTTTGTGCTAGCCGATAGAGTCTCCGCGTTTGTTACATTCGGCGGTAGTGGAGTCGATGTTATATTTTTTCCTAAATGAGTAAAATGAAAAATATTTGGGAATGTTTTTTTTTATCAGGCTTCCTTTACATACCTATAACTCTCTCAGTTCTCATAAATTCTTGACGAAATCTCTTCAGGCCAGCTTTGACAATATCCTCGGTCGAGAGGCCACCAGCAGCCTGCCGAAATTCTTTAATGTCCTCTTGGATGACTGGAACTTGCTGATAAAAACCAAAAGTATAAAATAACAAGTCTAAAAAAATGGTACTGGCAGAATTAATTATGAATTAGAGTTTGGTCTGAGAATTACTTACAGAGTAAACATTATTGAGGACAGAATTATCTTGCACTGTGATGACAAGTTCTACTTTGGATGGTTGACCAGCTGCCTGATATGTCCGAGTTTCCGTCTTTACTGTCAGAACTGCAGACTGAGCTGTAAGAGAAGTAGGTACAATAACAGAGAAATTCGAAAAAATAAAAATTGTCAATAATAAAGTAACGTACCCAGGGATCTGGAGAGCACTACAACGCACAATATAGCGCAAAGAAAAAACATCTTCGAGTAAAACGAAATCAGAGTCAGACGGCCAGTTGAAAAATCAGTCAAGTTCCATAACAAAACATTTTCTCCAATATTTGTCACAAACCAAATCAAAAATGGAATCTCGAAAAATTATCGATATCAATCTTACTTTGCAATGATTCTGTGGAAGCAAAGTTATAAAGGAGAGAGAGCGTTTTTGTAAAAAAGCGTTTGACTGCTGCAGTTTTCGGGCAAATTAAAACTAACATTATAAACATTCTATCACACAACAATCCGTACCTCTAATGCCGCTGTTATAGTCTGCAATTAAGCGCTGCAATCCAGCGCAATGACGTAACAGTGACGCGTACAACGCGAGATACAGTGCGTACAGTGCAAACCCAAAGCGAATTGCTTTCATCGCAACTTCATGAAATATAAAAAGCATGACTCGTTCAAAATTGAAAGCTGTGGTGTAGCTTAAAAATAATATTGCTTGCACAAATCGAATTCCCAGGCCAAAATTGCAAAAAAACGGTGTCTACGCCTGACGTATAGTTGTATTTCCAGTCTATACCCGGTCTACAAGAAGATGTTACAACATTTAACAACCATGAAACTATTAGAACCTGTAATTCTGCTTGAAATATGCCACTATCAGGTTGATGAAAAAATTGATGTTCTTCTAGTCAGCAAAGAACGCGAAAAACAGAACACACAATTGTTTTTGCAGTGACGGTTTTTTCTGTGCGACATTATGTGTCTCAGGCAAATAAGGGAGGGAATTATTCAAACAAGCCCCTTTGTCTCAGTAGCATACACTTTATTTCTACTCCACTACCAGCTTGACTGGTTATAATCCTGTTCTGAGAAGGGTTATGTTTCGTTGTCATTGTGGTGAAACATTTTTAATTACCAGCTTTCAGTAAAATCCGATAGTTGACAACTTTCGTTAAAAATAATGTTTTTTCGAAAGCTGGATGAAAAAACGGATGACTGGTCCCTTTAACCTTTTTTCAATAAAAAAAATTTGCTAATGACCATTATTTCAGACTGGCGAGTGTTTTTTTTTCCCATCGCCGAAAAAACTAAAACGAGAAATACAGTTGAAGATATTATTTAAGAAACAAAATATTCTCTTATGCTCTCTAGAAATTGCAACTGTGCATGAGTTTTCGTATTTCCGGAGTTATCTAACGACGCTACGAAATTACCGTTAGCGTCCGATAAAAAATGACAACACCAGCAATTTTTTAACTTTCACAAACACTTGCCGGGTTTATTGCGATATTTTTAGTCGACTATACAGTTGTTTGTGGTGTACATTGTCTTATTACCGAGAGGAAAAATGACGTTCGTGGATATTTCAAATTCAAGCTAATTTGTCTTTGATATCAGAGCGTACAAATCGTCAGCAAGTAATACCACACTCGAACAGACGCGGTATAAGGGGTACCGAATAAAATTTTCTTAGTTAAAATATCCAGCTTATTTAGGAATTTGTTTTTTGTTTTATCCACTGCCGGCATCACTTCCGGTTTTTGTGATTGTCCCATTCAACTTGAAACCTACAAGAGCAACATGTTCGCGAGCGAAATATCATTATCGAGTACTGAAGTACCTTGGTCTGGGGAACCGGAATACCGTCCGCTCCAAGGCGCTGCACTACCACATCGGTTTTCGTTATTAGCTTCTTTGCAATCCGTTACTCCATTGCAGTCAAAGTCCTTGCTGTTGTAGAAGGCACAAGTTGTAATAATTTCCGTGTTGTGAGCGGTGTTGGTTACTCCCCTGATAATTTCTGTAGCAAATAAAACGGTTTTTGAATTTCCGAAGTTGCTCCTTTGTTTAAGCGTCTATTTTAACGCTACCTACTGCGGCTACCGATTTCCAACGTTTTCCGAACGGAATCTGAACCTTCGTTTTGCAGTTCATGTCGTAAAACTTCATGTTGGAATCGTTGTTGAAGTTTCCGAGTTTAAGTTCACCTCCACTGTCGCTGGAAAAATGTTAAAGATCAATCTGCCAGAACAGAAATCTATCGGTTTTGCACAGAACACAAAGGCGAGTCAGGGTATAGTGTATTCGTCATTGGACTCGAAGAAATTGCCAGTCGACATTAAAATGATGAATATTGCATTTTTACAAACCTAAAGATTTATTTCGAGTGTTTTCCATAAATTAGTGGAACGCACTAGCGTTGTTTAAATAACACTTTTGAGTTTAAATAAAATAAAACATAAATATAAATCTTGCCAATAAATTAAATAAAATAACGTTTAAATATATTTAATTAAAACAGCCGAATTTAAATAAAATTATTATTTAATTTAAATTAAAAGTTTTATTTAAATAACGCATGTTACTTAAATAACATATTCTATTTAAATAACATGCGTTAATTTTAATATTTCAAAGACTTTTCAAAGGGAGATTTCTGTACTGACAAGCGAATATCGCGGTCATTATTTTATTGAAATAGAACATTTCCCATGTCACACCACATTAAATAACATAGCAAAAGGACGTGACGAGAACTGAGTAATTTTTACTAGAAACGCCCACTCCCCGCGCCTTTTTGGCCAGAAGACGTACGGGTTATTTAAATAAAAAATGTTATTTAAATAGCCAGTTTATCGATAGAAATATAAATAAAATAAAACGCAAACTTGTATTTTAAATAAATTTATAAATAAAATAAAATTCTGATATTAAATAAAATTAAAAATATATTTTATTTAAAGAAAAAACACCCTTTTTGAGTATATTAAATAACAATTTAAATATATTTAAACAACACTAGAACGTACTAACTCTGTCCGAGGCTATTGTTGAAAGCAAAGGAAAAATACTGGGAGTGTTCGTAAAGAAGTATAACATCAGAGTCACGCCCCAACACTTGAAGCACGAGGCGTACTCTGAAACAAACCATGCGGCAAAACAATTTTCAACGGGTTAAATTTCAGTAACTTCAAAGTACAATTTTTCAACATTGTGATTCATAATGGGGAACAGTTTTTTTGTCGGCTCATAATTTTATGGATATTGGTCATCGACTGATATCAGAAAGAATGATTTGCCCATATGACTTAGCCCACGTACAGAAATGAGGCGTCAGCGTCACACACTGAGGAAATGCTGCGAAAACGTCCAGTCTTGCAAGCTTACTTGTGAAAATTTTTAACACCAACTGGATTGTAACAAAGTCTAAAAATCTTTGATATGATGGATTGGCCTAATATTTTTTTACTTAAATCCGTTTTTCCCCGGGATACTAATTTTGTTTTCTTCCGTTTGTGTTGACATTGAACACTGAAAGTGATTCTGCTGTTTGCGATGTACGAACTTGAAACGTGTATATGCAGTGAATATTCTTGGATAAAAAGACGGCAAGATTTCAAGCTTTCCCACTACAAACAACCCTCCCGAAATTCTGGGTATTTTTCCGGGAACCTTCTGATATTATAATCAAATTATTGAACTGCTGGAATTGCGGTTATTTTAAAATAGTACATTTCCAGTTGCAGTAACGTCTTGAATAAGTAGAGCAGACCTTGAATCATCCCTTTAACGGAAACAAGTTTTCCGATTCTTTCAGCTGTTAGTTTTCAAATAAACCGTCAAAACGTTCTACTCAGATCAAAAAGATCCAACATCCCGTGCAGGCTTTAAAACTGTGTTGCCTATTACCACCCATTTCAAGCTAGTTTGAACATAATTAATCCGAAAAAACGGGTTGTTTTTGAGCGAACAAATGAACTCTAAAATGTCTGAAGTGTAACGAAAAAGTAGTAAACGGCCTTCAGCCCAGCGATGCGATACCTCACAAAGAGATCCTGTTGAGTAAAAGTCTTACGCAATTACGTTAAAAGAAAGCTACCTTACACAGGTAAGATCGCAAAAGGGCAATAAAAACCGAACGTTAGTAAACATATTTTTACAAAAAATATTTCTGTTAGTATGTTAAATGTGGCTAAGATGGCCAATTACAAATTTTTGTGGGAAACAAATGGGTAAAAGTTTTCTCACACTGCTCAGCTGTATAATAATAATAAGCTCATCATTATATATATATATATATATATATAGTATAAACTGCAACCTCGGTTTCAAACGATATTTCAATCTGATTTCAGTATTTGACCATCTCAAACAGTGGAAGCTAGTATTTATTTTTCGATGAACATGCTCTGAATTTTGTCGACAATAGCAATACTGTGGGTTTAAGTAAATATATTTCATCATTGCGTTAGCGGAGTTGTTGTACATTTCGAAGGTGAGTTTTTTTAAAGAATCTTTCCAAATGGCCAGAGTAAGCCATAGCTACACCAGGACATGATTTTTGGTCAATAATTGTAACTGCTAGCCATCGTTCGGTCCAGCATGCTTCTACATACATGTAATATTTTGCGCGATTGAGGTAACCGAAAGCTTCTTTCGCAATTCCAATAACATACATGAAACTTTTATGGCACTCAAACAAACACGGGGCATCAAACCTGTTTTCATTCATCACTGTTTTTTTATCACATATCAAATACAGTGCAGGCAAAGACATGCTCCCTGAACGCTATCAGTAAGCACCCTTGTACTGTGTATTCAAACGAGTTTTGCGACGAACTCAACATTTTGTTAAATATTTCAGACATACATGTGTACAACCACAACTATTTTGCGAATGATCTTGCACACTGCCAATAAAACTAGTTTTGAAGCACAACCGGAATTGTGGCTTTCAGTAGCACATTTGTCGATGAGCGACCTAGAGAGTATCTGTACGTTGTGGCTGGGCTAGCGCAGTAGCCTTTTCAGAATCGTTCTGCATGTGGAATTGACAAAAAGAAAATATTAGACAACTGCATTCTGGTGTTATGGAGTCCTTCCATATGCTAGTGTTTACGATACAGTATTTATTATTTTTTAACTAGTTTAAGTACAGAATTTTTACATTGTCAACAAAATATGTATGTTACATTTGCTCCACGGAGTTTATCAGCAATCTGTTTATTTTTATGAAGGACCTAATATTAACTCGCTAATAAAATTCTTGTTTACGAAACAATCTAATGCAGACACCGCGTGAATGGAGGAAACTTCTTGAGAAGCTTCATAAACGCCAATAACTTCGTTCAAGTCTGTTAGCGTAGTCCTAACCATATATTTCTTTAATCATAAAGTCGAAAACCAGAGACACAAACGGGGCTTGCAGCTTAGCGAAATTACTTCAAGGAATTTGAATTCCATGTTCGATTTTGCAAGTTTGTTCAGGTCTGCCATCGTTTGCATATTGAAGAGCTAAATTGTAGTAAAGCCACAATTACAAATTGCTTCATTTGGTTAGGTCATAACGGAACTTTCTCGTTTTTTTATAATTTCCCAGAGCGTCAATGCACGTTAAATTCTGATGAGCCTAATTGGAAGCAGTTGTAACAGCGCTAACATATCATACATTTTCTTTTCAGCGTGGTAGATATTTTCACAAATTTATCTTGGAAGATGGTGCTTGCCCATTCAACCATTTCCAGCATCGCTTCCGGTTCTAACTATTGTCCCGTTGACCTTGAATCCTGATCCAAAAGAACAACATTTAACGAGCATAGCAATCTATGTTTCGCGTACGAAAAATTACCATTTTCCGGAGAACCTGAATACCATCCGGACCAAGGCGCCGCGCTGCCGCATCGGTTCTCGTTATCGGCTTCTTTGCAGTCTGTCACTCCGTTGCAGTCAAAGACCATGCTCTTGTAGAAGGAACATGTTGCAAGAATTTTTGAGTCGTGAGCGGTATTGATTTGTCTATGTGGGACAATTGCTGCAATAAGTTACAAATCAAATAAAAGCTTATTTGTTGTGTTTTTGATGACCATGTACTTACAGTGAGGGCCAGTTTCCCAACTTTTACTGGACAAAAGTGGTACATTGCTTTTGCAGAGCATGTCGTAAAATTTCACGTTGGAGCCATTTGTAGAGCTGTTTAGTTTTTGGTCTTCTCTATTTGGATCACAACCGGTTTTACAGCTGTATGTCAGGTTTGTGTAAAAGTAACAGAAGTATTCGGCCGGTGGTTGATCATCTGTAAACGATTTGCTTAATAAGTGTTTACAAAAAATAATGCAAGATAAATTTCTGGAATGCATCCAGCTCCGTTTTGCTTTTTTTCGGTATAACAAGCGGGGTCAAGGCAAGCACAATTTTTTTACGTACCATGTCCGGATGAAGAGTTGAACACTGCAAAATAAATTTTGTTAGTGAAACTGATCAAGTCACCGTGACACGAACTTTGAACGCTTTGTAGTGAACCCAGTACGCAAAGAGGCGCATAATTTTTGACGCACTATTATTTAAGACAGTGAGCTGGTGGATACTAGATTCACTCACGTATTCAAATGACAAAAACTGACAGAAAATGAGTCTACTACCCGAAATCTGATTGCCTTAAATAACAGTGTTTCTCAAATAATATGCTTTCCTTCGTACCGGCTTTGTTGATTTTCGCGCATCCGTTACAGTAGCACACTTGAGTACTTCTAAACGGTCCGCATTTTCCAGTAGGCCCTAAGAAATCTTTAATGCACGAATCGGTGCAATCAGCATCGGAGTCGCAAGATAAAGCAGCAGAAGGGCTTACACACAAGTTATTAACCGTCCGACCACCATCTGTTTTTGTGAGGATGATAAACGATGTCAAAAAAAAGGCGACGATTATATCCCACATTGTGGCACTTGCAATAAAGAATGCAGAACGAACCACTCCACGCCAGCCAGACGACGGATATGTTTATTTTTGGTTTATGGACGGTTTCTGGGTCTGATAAATATGATATACCCTACACCTCTGTTGGATCGCTGACACCCGTATGGACACTGAATAAAATTTGAACAATATCCGTGACTCTGTCTATAGTTGGCTGAAAATAGTTAGCTCTGCTTGTTCTACCCTAGTCCGAAAACTAATCTAGAAATAAACGAGATACGGCGACTCTGGCTAGCCATAAAAAACCTGTTACTGGGTAGAAGTTCTGCTGAAGAACAAGTATTCTAGCGTTTTCATATTTTTCATTTCATTTTAGTCTGCGACTAAAACAGGTGATTGAAAAGTTCCTCCCGAGGGGTTCGCGAGGACAAAGAACAAAAATGTTTGCCCTCCAGATAGTTCTTCCGTGTTTTCTCTCAAGTAGAAAAATATCAGGTTTTTTTTTACGAATGAGGTCTCTTTTCTTCACCCACCAGACTGCGCCGTACATTAGAGCTGTTTCTTCTTCTAAAACAAACCGAATTTTGTGGGCGCTGATGTGAACAAATCACGGTTTCCTTACAGACACCATAACGTGCAGTAAGAAAAATTGTCGCCGTTAGCATTTATATCACTGATTAGTCAAGCTTTAACGGGACATAAACTGGTTATAGTTGTTGTCGAATTCTCTTTGTCTGTACAACCCTTAATGTTCGGAAACGGCAGAAGTGCGGCATTTTCTTCCAGCCAGAAGTATGCTCGGTAGCAAAACGACATTCTTCGAATTTTCTCTCGAAACTGTTACTGTAACTGGATAAATATTGTAAGTTTGCATCTCACAAGGGAATTGCGACAATGGAGCGATTCCTGCGTTGTATCTGGACGATCACCTTGGTAGTCCAGATATATGGGCGTATAGTTTACAAGCCCAATCCAGGTAGGTCCCATATCACCTCTGTGGCAGCAGTTGTCACCTATAACTCTTTTTGCAGTTGTCTGCTTATCTGTTTGCCGTAATGCGACTATTTTAATCCGCTTACGAATCAGAAGCTGTCTTTTGCTTTCTGGAGAAAAAAATTTCAACGAATAGATCACTCGATCGACTGAGATGAACAAAAGCAAAAATGTTACGAAAATGTTACAAACATGTTACAAACAGGACCACGTCTACCTAATCGTATATTAATAGCTATTCCCGAAAGATTCATTTGTGAAGAAAACCATAAACAGAACAAAATCTTAGAAGTTACATGTTACGGGACAAAGAATATCCGCATAACTATTCTCTGCATGGTTGATCAATTTTTGCTCAAAATACCAGTGAGCCAAAAATTATTTTCCAGAAAGCGCTTTGGACGACACATCATCATCATTGATATCACTCGCAATATCTCCGGACGCAGCGTTTGAACGCGACATCCTCGGCATAGATGCTCCATCAAACATAAAAGTAAGTGTTGAATAACCCCTGCGTTAATTGACAATTACCTGCCAGTAACCTGAGAAGCAATTATCTTTCAGGAAATGATTGGAAAGAACGCAGTTTTAGACGATGCATTGAAATGGAAAGGCCTAGTTATCCCTTTTGCGTTCTCAAAGACATTCCGTACGTCAATTTGGAGCACCTGCAGATGAATGAGTTGGTGGTCGTTTTTCAGTACGTTTCTCTATTTTTTAGTGAATGAACGAGACAGAATGCAGGTTGTCTTGGATGCCATCGAAGTGTTTCAAAATGCAACTTGTCTCACATTTGTTCAGCGTACCACAGAGACTCAGTATCTCCAAATCTTCGCCGACCTCGGGGGGTGAGCTTAATGATAATGTTGCGGAGGGCCAGACGTAAGAATCGGTCAGCGTCTTGTTTCCGTAGGTGTTATTCGTATATTGGAAAGCAATTGGCAAATCCCCCAGATTTCAAGGGACAGCGAGTGGGGTTGAACATTAATCGTAAAATTCTTTGAGTTTAATGATCTTATCTATGTATATCGACTTATTCGATGTATGTTTAGATTGTTTCAAGGACGGCAAGAGTGGAATAGCTCAACACGAAATTATGCACGCTATCGGTAAGCTCGTTCATATTTGCAAGAGACAGATAAATTCGTGATGCAAATGGGATTGCTTACAATGTTTAGGCTCACTTAGGATGGTTTTCTGTGGAATAACCTGAAGTTGAAATGAAGCATCCTTTTAGTAATCCCTACTATTGATGGAAACAAAATTCATTCGTCATTGAATTCAGTCGAATTAAATAGATGAAAAATATCAGAGGACTCCGCTTTCTTTAACACTTACTTTGTCGATTTATATTTGAAAAAATGTTTCAAGACGTGATTAAAAAAGTGCAAATTTTGAACAATAAACAGTTGGCAAAAATATTTGCGCTTGTTACTAAAATGAAAAATATCCCCCCGCCCCTTGTGTCCAGAAAATTTTCTAATTTAGAAGAATTTTTCCATACATGTATCGCAAATCATTCAATTGGATTAAGTCCGATAGATCTTACCTCTTCGTGGACACAGATTTTCTACAAAAAATCCTTGATTCTGCTTCTGATGTTCACCGTGGAACCATCGCAATGTGCTGTTATTCTTGAGCGTCAGAGGCTGCGTCTGTACCTTCTGAAAACCAGAGGGGCATCAAACTATTTACCGTATGCTTGCAATCTTAAGCGACAGCTAAGCCCCGCCTGCCTCGGTATGGCCCTGCACTCGATTGAACGTTCAATTTTTTCACTGTTCTCTGATTTGCTGGTTTCGTACAGCTTACTCGTTGTGCTCGATTGATTGATTTTTGTCCCTTTAGTGGTAACTTGATGAACGGCACTGAATAGGCACGACCCGGGTGGGTTAAAATTTACGGGTAGGGCAGAAAATTGTCCCTTGAGATTGCGAGCGTACGGTACTTACTTACCGCATCCCAAATCTCCGCTAGACGTCTTCATAAGATGCCTTCTCAGACATCGTGCTAGCCTTTATTTAGTGGCACATAAGAGGAGAACCAGTTATACAAAGCCTGGTGAATGGTGTTCCGCAGAAGGCATCCACCCGCGTGCTATATTTATTTTACATTTTTAAACCACAAACTGGTTTTTTTCGCCTTATTTTCATGGAGTTCTCTATTGGTCGTTGCCGTTACAGGTTTTTATCACGAACAGTCAAGGTTGGATCGAGATGAATATGTCGACATCAACTGGTCAAATATTGAACCAGGTAAAACGATAGCATTTAATGTAAAATTGATTTAATGTGCTAAGAAGTGGTACTACTCTTATTACGAACATGCTATCTATATCCCATAAAAATAATGCAACTAGTGGCAGAGCTCTAAACTGCATGTATAATGTTCTTTGAATTACTTCGTTTTGTCCTTCATAGATAACAAAGCCCAGTTCCAAAAGTACATAAACACGACTGCTTTCGGTGAACCCTACGACTTCGGTTCTGTTCTACATTACGGAATGTATGACTTTGCGATTGACCCGACGGTTTGGACTATTCGACCAAAGGAAAAGTACAGAGGTCAAGAAATCGGACAACGTGATGGCCTCAGTGCGACCGATATACGAAAAATAAATAAAATGTACAACTGCACCAAACCAACAACCACGTCGACACCACCAGGTACTTCTTAAGCTTGTTAGTATGTCTCAGGGACAGATTATTAACTTGCTTGCTGTCGTTCCAAGGTCCATCAAACCCTAAATTTGACACGCCTCACCGCGGATGTTACTATTCCCTTGCCGGAGAGTCTCGACCTGGAAAGGGCAAATTTACCGCCGGTGACTTAGACATGACCCTTTGCACATATATCACTGTGGCGTTCGGATCCATTAAAAATGGTCGGCTTACTATTGGTAGCGACCTTAGCGGTAAGCATTCTGTAAGGTCATAATTCCAAAAAACATTTGGGACGATGTCATTGCTACTTGTTTCATTCTGAAATGATCAATTTGCCAAACTATCAGAATGTCCATTTCTGTTCATTTTATTTTGTAAGAGATACTCCGATGAACTGAAATTTGCTCCACATGACCATTTCAGATTTGGATGTCAACTAAGGGTGCTCACGGTTTTGATTGATTGGGGCATTTTGTTTTATACGCAGTCACTAATTTCAAATATTTTCAATTCTATATTTTTTTAGTCTTGTAATCGATTTTCCATGATTTACAATACCGTCTTTGGCTATTTTTTTTTGCGAATTTTAACTAATTTAAATACCTGACGCACAATGTGGCTGGACCAGCAAAATATCAATTGCCGACGCTTTTGTAGAGGGTTCTGAACGGGGACAACTGCCAGTGTCCGGTTAACTTTCTTTCGATTGGGTTTCCAGGCTCCGCCCATCGACCTCCATTCTTCACCTACCAAATTTTGAATTTACTCAATCAAACATCATGCAATAATTGGTCCAAAATTGAGCTCCAGCTCGGATTTCTGTCTGGTACTGAAAAACCGGCAAAAATTTACCGTGGTTTTTCCCAAATAGACTGAAATCGAAATTTTTTGTGGCAATTTAGTCCGTTTCAGGCCACAAAAACCGACTATTTCTGATTACCGTTTCCTTAATTTTTTCAATAATTAAATAAGTTAAAAATAAGACGGTAAAAACTGTGACGGTACGCCGTCTCAGTTTTAGAAAATAGCGCTAAATCGTGCGGTTTACTAAAACAATGTAAATGTAAGTCACAGATAGGCTATAGCTCGCAAAGCTTGATGTTTTGTATGTCTGACTAGTTGACACCAATTTCTAGCGACGCTGGAGAAGCTTAAGGCGAGCAGGGACAACAGTAACCCTAACTTAAAGATATTCCTGAGCGTTGGGGGATCAGCTGATTCGGCTACTATTAGTACAATTGCGCGGAACGCCTCCAAGAGTCACGCGTACGCTCGTGCAGCAGCTCTGCAACTGCGCAGTAGCGGTCTGGACGGCCTGGATATTATGTACCAACATAAAGCTGGTTTGGAGCCTGCAAAATTCTTTTCTTTCATTCAGGTAAGCGAGATAGACCTTAGGTAAGCCAATAAAATACAAGTTTTTAAGAATTAACTGGGAACATGGAATAACTTATCTGCTAAGTAAATGGTAAAAAGAAATCGGACATTTCGATGCTACTGAAGAACGCACAGATATTGGTGATCAACGATGTCTTTTTTGCATGAACGCGCTCACGTTGGTCATCTGTTTCATGGGGTTGAAACTTTGGGTTTCACATTTCTGTAATCAAAAAGATATCAATAACTGAAAAAATTCATTGGAAGCTATAACTTTCGTGTTCTATGTGCTTTTTTTGTACTGCAAAAATAGCTAAGAGAAGTAAAAATTCCTTATTCGATAACCTGAGTAAAATGTCAAAATTCAGAGTTGTTTTTCGTTTCGAAAAACAATTTAAGTTGAGTGGTATTGAATAATCACCTGAAATTACCACAATGAAAAACTTGATTAGCACGCCATTCCTTTCCCGATAGGAGCTTCAACGAGCTTTCGCAATCGAAAGTTACGAGACCGACTCTGTAAGACTCGCAATTTCCCTTGTCGTTTTTTCGGACCCAACATTAACTGGCTCAATCAACGCCAAAGGCTTAGATCCGTAAGTGATACTTACAGAGCCTTAGACTGATCGTATTTTAATTCTACAACGTGCACTCGTTACCAGATTTGTAGATATTGTTAATGTCGCGGCCTACGACTTTGCTGGTACGGATCGCAAAAGTATCGGCCATCCCTCTCCAAAGACGCTGGGCCCTGTTGGAGTGCCACAACTTTATAACATGGTATGAGTAATTATCGTACGCGATATCCGTTTAAGGAGCAAGGTCTCGCTTATGCACTGGTGAGCGAAGCGCATCAGGAGGCCATTCCCTAATATCGTGTGTATTCGAACAAAAAATCTCTGTAATCGAACTCCAAATAGAACAGTACTATAGAGGGTATCTGTAGAAAATACCATGGGCCATAACAAGGTAATTTTGAGACAAACATTAATTTTCCCCACGCCACAGGAAACAGTAAAACTCGGAAACCAAAAACGCTAATTAATTTGGCTTTCGGCAACCTATTTGAATGTTCAGAAATGGTAAGCACTCCCATTAGAGAGGCATTCAAATGGACGTTACTAAAAATCAATGGCGTCCCAGCTATCATTTTTGTCTGATTGCCTCGGATACTTTTTTTCGCATCTTTCTCGACTTTGCTATCGTTATTTCTAAACTAATTTCACTATGACCATACTTCACAAATGCATCATATTCACATAAAACAGAGCACGATCATGCACCATGTCTGATTGTTTTATCCACAGGACTGACTTTGGGATGAACTTCCCCCTGCGATTTCTGCAGTCAATCCACCGTGCTACCCTGCACTTTACCAGAAGATAGTTCGTCCGCTTATGATTTTTAATGAAGAGCCACTAAATTCAAATGTTTTTGTGGCTGCAGCGGGTAGCCAAAATTAAAAACCAGCTTCCAAAGCGATAGTGCCAAATTCGAAAAGTTTACTATAAGAATGAATAAAGTGAATTACTTAAAACATTTGTTTTCTCAGGACTAGCTGTGTAAGCAAATACGAGATGAGCTATGACTAGTTTCTGAAAATTGTTTCGAAAATACTGGAACTTTTTCGTCAATCGGTAGTCTAGGCAGTTTAGAGAGCGGCTGCATTATAAATTATTTTAAAACAAGTTCGCACATGGTTCAGAGGCGGAGATGCGGCAAACCGGGAAGACTGCTCAATTACGTTATTTTCAAAATGCTTTCTGTTTGCTTTTTGGATTTCAAAAATGGCAAAAAATGGTTTTGGTCTTTTTGTTGTTGTTTTTAATTGAATTTTTACAACCTGCTGGGTTACAATTTTATCATTTTCCTAATATCCCCCATGCAGTTGATATACAACCTGAGGTTAAATGTTTCAATGAAACTACGTTTGTGTAAATTTCTGTTGCTTCACGTGCAAACAAGAATTTTACTGAGACAAAAAATATTGAGTAAAAGATCTACATTAATTACCAAAATCAGGAAACATTAACGTTTTCAGTAACAAAACACGAACTCTGAAGACAAACTGAGCTATTTTTGTGTGAGGATGTAATTCGTCCGACATATCCGAGACACACTTTCTTCTTTTACTATTGTTTTGGTGGCAGGAAGGGTTGATAAAAATTCGGAAGAGATACTGATGATCAATTTTCACATTTTTGAACGAAATTTTGGCTTAAGAATGTAGGAAGACAAAATATAGAACAATTTGAAATCATATATATTTCGGACAAGATGGTCCCGGGTATGCTTCAACTTTATTTATTTTGATCTTAATTTTTGACACATGATGCCATCCCCAACTGAACACAAAATATTTATAATTTCAGTAAGAAATATTTTTTGTTACAGGAATCCCTTCTGAATCTATGGCTCAAGCGCGGCTTTCAGAAATCAAAATTAGTAGCGGGTCTACCATTTTACGGTCACGGATGGCTGCTCGATGACAGCACAAATCACGACCTGGGTTCCGCTGCACTGCAGTGGATAACCGCCAGTGCCTACACAATAGAGCGGGGTACCTGGCCGTACTTCGAAATTTGTCAGCGCATCAAACAGGACGAGGCAACCAACTTTTTCGATCCGAACATTCAGGCGTCGTATGCCTACACAGATGCCTGGTGGATAGGCTATGATGACGTTGAGACAATCAGAACTAAGGTTTGCAGGCGGCAATATATTCCTTACAATTATCGAAAACGTGTCCTGTTTATATTGATACTTATTTTTAGACGGATTGGGCACGACTTCACGGGTTTGGTGTTTATGCATGGGACGTGTCACAGGACGATTTCAGAAATTTGTGTGGAGGTGGCAAGAATCCTCTGTTGAACGCCATCAAAGAGGAGATGAACAAATCTCAATAAACTTACTTCGAAAAGTGCTGAAAAATTTGATATATATTAGCCGAGAGTATATTTGTCTGAAAATTGTCTGGATTGCTTGGACATAGTACACTCTGTACAACAATCGCATAAAAACAGTTTCAATTTTTTAGGAGCATTGCTGGGGAGCAGCTGACCGGACGAGTACCATAAAATACCGTAATTTACGCATAAAAATTACATTAACGTTTTCGCTTGAGTTTGAAAGTAGTAAACCTTATTTTTACTCTTGAGGTATAGTCAACGTTACATTCTTTGACAGCACCGTATCTCAAATCCTATTTAAAATCGATCAGTAGGTCCGATTTTTGCTGTTATATTAGGGGACAGGTCTTGAGAGACATGTCTGTTCGAGTACCTTTCTTTCAACTTACGGATCTCAAAATCTGATTTCTAACGCGGCTATAAAAAGCTATGCAATTTATTAACGAGCTGATCGAGTGCTTTAAAACAATCAGATTGGTTATTTCAAACGAAAATCCCATATACTATTTAGTCAGTGTTAATCTAATTTGGCACCAGTTTGGCAAATAATCCCATACAAACCGGACGAACTATTCTGCCTGCTTCGCCTTCCCAGCGGCAAAGGAACATTCCGACGTGGGCTTCATGGAGTTGAACCCAACACATAGCTTTAACGCCTGAGGAGTAGACCGGTTTTTGTGTTGCATCGAAAATGTTCTATTCGACGCGTTGAAGTGCTGTGTAGACGCTTACTTTCGATGTTATAGGAGCGAATTTCAAAATGAAAACCGCGAGTTGATTTCGGATAAATTTATTTCACGAAGCGTCTGATTGCGTTCACGGTCGAAGCGCATTGGGGGCGAAACCTGTTCTTGGTGAGAACGACTATCGCTCATAAAAACCGGTCAAACCAGCTAAATATTATGTGAAATTTACTCGTATAAATACAGTTGTTCTTTTTGTTTGAATTAAGCCTAGATATTCGGTGTATTGCATACGAACAGAAGAACCTGTACATAAGTTAGTCATTCTGATGACTAACATGGTCTGATCTTCCGGTGAACTGCATTATGCGACGGCGAAATCAATCCTTTGTTGGTAATAAGATAGAATTATTAAAAAACATCTCACGCTGTAATTGATTGTGAAGCCGCAACGATCGGTAAGGTTGAAGATGGTTCGAGTTACAGACAGGCAGAATACTGCTGTTGGTCCACTGCATGCTTATAGTGTACTAATTCTTTAGACCAATGCTTGTGTGGTGAAGGGCTACAGCGTCAGGCTGTCAAGGCACACGTCGCCGGCTCGGTTCCCCGGCTGGCAATCTCTTTTCCTGCTTGCTTCTGGTCTTCTGAGCACTTGGGATATAAATGCAATTGATATCACATGCTTTGTGACCATTGGTCAGCCTTCTCCATTCCTGGGTGCCGAAGGATAATCCTTACTCAAATATTTCTATAAACATTTTCCCGCCAAATTGTATATATTTTTGGGTATTGCTTTTGGACCATAATATTTGCCAAAAGATTTCCACAAATATTTCTCCCAGTTCGAAGAGGGAATGAACATATTAAAATGCTGGTCGGGACGCAGTTGTTAGAAAGTGAATATATTAACGCATTTGTGTAAAAGAACTGAATTTGATGAAGAAAAATTGCCAACGTCCGACTTAAAACAAAACGGATGTTCTAGAACTGTCACAGCTTTTTACTGATTAGCACTGACTATGACCCCGGCCAAAATTAATTCAGAACTACCAAAACAAGTCGTTATTCGATTGTTTAAAAATAATCCATCATGTTTTGAAGAAAAAAAAAACCAAAACTTGCCGTTTCAAAT
>LRSR01012400.1:0-10273 GCA_001579985.1 Hypsibius dujardini | reverse complement strand
CTGTCTGTCTGTCTGTCTGTCTGTCTGTCTATCTGTGGAGCTGTCGAATTAATTTGCTTACAACTAACTCCCACATAAGATGATCAGTGTCCTGAACGACGACCACGAGGGCGTCGAAATCCCGACTCATATAGAACTGACAAACTCGAGCGATCTGTAACGGATCACAAGGACACTGATTAGTGAATCGGCTGCAGGATGGAGTCACATCGCTTGAACAGCGAATCATCCGACTGATGTCTACCTCTAGTTCGCTGGTTTCTTTCAAGTCAACCAGCGCCAAAGGGAGGAAACCAAATGCATACAGATGCAGCTTCTTGGACGTGGTAATCAGTGAAAGAATGCTCAGGCTACAAAGAGCAAAGCCTTTACCACTGGAATCAGCACAAACCTACCAATCGAGAAATAACCGGAAAGCCAAGGATAAACTCTTACGTTCGTTGATTCCGCATTTGCAGCTGTGCCGTCGCTTTCTCGGGTTCCCTACTAAAAAAACAAACAAACAGACAGACAGACAAACGCGCAGACAGACAGGTAGACAGACAGACAAACAGACACGCAAACAGACAGACAAGCAAACAGACAAACAGACAGACAGACAGACAGACAGATAGACAAACAGACAGATAGACAGACAGACAGATAGACGGGGTGGGCAAGCAGACAAACAGACAGACAGACAGACAGACAGACAGACAGACAGACAGACAGATAGACAGACAGACAGGCAGGCAGGCAGATAGGCAGACAGACAGACAGGCAGTCAGACAGGCAGGCAGGCAGGCAGACAGACAGACAGATGTACCTTGAAGTTTCCCCACCGCCTACAGATCTGTATATGGTGAACAACTTCGGTTAAAACAAGGAACTGTGCTCTGAACTGAACTGAACTGAATTGGTTTGGGCGATGTCTTACGGCGATTTGGTAAGGTGTATCTCTTGCAGATATGTGTGGGTGCGATCGTCAAACTGGCGTTTCGCGGATAGAGCATCCATCTCCGCCGGTGTCCAGTAGGAGGGCGACCAATCGAGCCATTCCGTCGGGTCGTCCAGTGTGAACTCCGCGATGGTTTCGTGCGTCTCCACATTCTTCACCAGGAGCTTCCCACTGGAATAGGCGATCGCCAGAGCTGCACACAAAGCAAACACACCGGGAGGAATTTTAACACAGAACCATTCAATCAAACAATCGACCGATCAAACCTCATACGAAAAGGAAATGAATTTGAATTTGAATAAAACTTGAAAGAAATTGTTTTAATTTTCGGCAAAAACATTTCAAAAAAAAAATTTATTTGCTTTATTAATTTGTCAATTTAAATTTGTTAAAGTTTTGTTACTAAATGTCGATTCACTGATGAATTAAGTAAATGTAACAAGTACTATCAAGCAATCAATCAATCAATCAATCAATCAATCGAAAGATCAAGCAATCAAGCAATCAAGCTATCAAGCAAGCAATCAAGCAAGCAATCAAGCAAGCAATCAAGCAATCAATCAATCAATCGTACTCGTACACTTGTCTGCACAAAATGGCAAAAACATTGTGTTGCTCGAGTTAATCGATTCAACTCGGACAGGGCGTACACGGCACGCATCACACGAGTTAAGTGGCTTAATTCGGTTAGTGCACGATTGTTGCCAGATACGTAGCAAAAGAATAAAAAATAAGCACACAGCTGCAGTCAATCAACCGATCAACCAGCACTGACCACGTCCATCCGGTCGCAACGACATCAACAAGTGGCAAAAACATTGTACTGACCGAGTTAAGCCATTTAACTCGTTCTCTTATAGCCGACCCGCATTGAACGAGTTAAATGGCTTAATTCGGTTAGCGTACTATTTCTGCCACGCGTAGAAAAATATAGCTGCAGTCAATCAACCAATCAACCTACACTCACCACGTCCATCCGGTCGCCAAGCCAGTGCGGCCACTGTTTCGCTGCTAAGAATGTCGGAAGGCTTGTAACTGGCCACTTTCATCCAATCATTATTGAAGATTGTCACCTGACAGCGAGAAGCGACAGATGGAGCGGATGGAGCGGAAAGAAAAGTTGAAGTGTTTACCTCGCCTTTGCCGATGGAATACGCGACGAGGTCTTGTTTCGTCGACAAGGCGATGTGGCCGATCTTCTGCCCGGCACTGCGGTCCTGAATCACATCCAATTGGGGCATGATCAATGGCGCGATAAAAATGATGGACGTCGATTCGAGTTGAGGAAGAAGAAGGAATAATGAAATCGCGGAGCAATCTGAAACAGCAATCAAAACGAAAATTTCGCTGTCATTCGCCCACGTTGATTGATCGATTAGTCGAAACGAACATTTTGCAGTCGTTCATCTCAATTGATTGATCGATTAGTCGAAACGAACATTTTGCAATCATTCGCATCAGTTGATTAATCGATTAGTCAAGACGAACATTTGCAGTCATTCGCGTCAGTTGATTGATCGATTAGTCAAGACGAACATTTCGCTGTCGTTCGCGTCCGTTGATTGATCGATTAGTCGAAACGAACATTGGCAAGAGTTGGAGCGGAATTGGAAGTGGAAGAGGGTCATTTGGAGTTCCACTGATTGTTCAGGCAGTTCCACAGTTCCACTTCCAGTGCAAATTACTTCCTGTCATTCCAACTTCTTTCCAGTTTTCACATCTCTCAGTCTACTTTGTCTGATGGCAAAAAAACCAAAGCTAACTAGAACTTGTATTAAATCATTTCGCGGAGTAATTTGAAACGGCAGTCAAGATGAACAATTTGCAGTCATCCGCGTTCGTTGATTGATCGATTAGTCGAATTGGTGGAATTCCAAAAGTGGCTGTTGGACAAATGGAATGGAATGAGATGGAGCTGGAGTGGAAGTGGAGGTGGAAGATGAGGCGCTCGTCAAACAAACAAAAAACAAGTTTTTATCCAAGCTTGGATCGACAAATGAAAAATACTTTACGGGAAAATAAATTTTCAGTCACTCGGACGACAATTCGAAATGTGTTCGTTATAAAAGCGGGGGAAAATCCGGTAGATACAGTGCTCCCATCCAGGCAGGGTTCAAGTCCCACCACTCATCATCCATCGTGTTAAGTAACCGTTGTCTGCAATAACAATCAATCAATCAATGAATCAATGAATCAATGAATCAATCGATCAATCAATCAATCAATCAATCAATCAATCAATCAATGACCGCGCGTCCTTCTGTCTTGTTCTGTTCCGTCCAGTTCTTTGTTCATTCTGTTCTATACAGTTCTTTTTTGTTCCATTCAGTTGTTTTATGTATTGCTCTGATCTGTCGTTCTATGATCTGCTGTGTTCAGTTTTGCGATGCCCTGGACTTCCCTTCTGCGTTCAGCGCTATTGTAGTCTGCATTCTGTAACGCCCCGTTTCGCATTCCTTTGTCTTCTGTTCCGGTCTGTTCTGGTCTGATTTGGTCTGACCTAATCTGTTCTGTCCTTGTATGTTCTGATTTGTATCTACTCTGTTCTCTTTGTTCTGTTTGGTTCTGCTCTCCTTTGATCTGATCTGCTCTGCTTTGTTATATCCTGTTCTATTTCCTTCTGTTCTGTTCCGTCCAGTTCTTTTCTGTTCTGTTCTATCCAGTTCTTTTCTTTTCTGTTCTGTTCAGATCTGTTCTCTGCTTTTCGGTTCGGTTCTGTTCTGTTCGGTTCAGTTCTGTTCTGTTTGGTTCTGTACTGTGCCTTTTGGTTCGGTTCTGTTCGGTTCGGTTCTGGTCTGTTGTGTGCTGATCTATTCTTACACATTTGTAAGCATGACTCCGCGATGCCTCAGTATCCACACGGCGGTTCGTTTTCGGGCCGTGAATCAGTTCGATCATACCAAGGAACAGGAGCGGTAAGGAGCACTCGCGGCTTCACATCATTTTGCAGCAAAAACGTCTGCGAATCAAACCAACTTGGACGGACCCGAAACGAGCCCCTGAAGCTGGATGAAAGAATTGCAGCGATAAATTCCAGAGCACGCCCACAAATGCTCTAAAAGGTTAAGGACGCTGTGCATTGTGTGGTTGAACCTCAACGAAGAGCGGTCTGAAGCGGTCTGAAGCGGTCTGAAGCGGTCTGAAGCGGTCTGAAGCGGTCTGAAGCGGTCTGAAGCGGTCTGAAGCAGTTTGAAGCGGTCTGAAGCGTAGACAGCGAGTGCTGCGTATATTCCCCAATGTAAGGGAAGGGTGTCGAGTTTCAATTCATGAATGTGTGCGGCTTATTAAATTATCCGGAATTTCAGCACATGTTCGAGACAGCAACAGTTCGCTAAAGAGTTCACCTGTATGAGTCTGATCGTTTTAACGTCATTTCTATTTCCGGGGAGTGAGCGCGCTATGGTTCAGGTGTTCAGTTCAATTTGTCTGATTTCTAGAAATCGAAACTACACCACACCCTTGCAGTGTGTCCCTTGATCTGGTTTACATTGAGGGCCGCCATTGTAAAATTTCTAATGCGAGGGCAAGATTAATCAAGGAGCTTAATTAGCGCATTGGCCACTTGAAAAGCAAAACTTATCAGGGAAAGGTCGCCGATGCTAAAGCGTAAATCTCGGTTAGTTTGACCGGCCGATACAGAAAACTATGCCCGGTGTTTGCAGCACTCCAGAAGTGGCCGTAAACCTATCCAGTCGGAGTTTGAGATGCACGCACATGAAACGTGCATATCTTCAATATTGTTGCTCAAATATTTAGCCACTATGCACACGTCCAACACTTCAATCAAGCCTTGACTGCCGCACATTTCGGTGGAACGGTGCACTGTTCGGCACGGCGCTCGGTTAGTTTGACCGGCCGATACAGAAAATTATGCCCGGTGTTTACATCACTCCAGAAGTGGCCGTAAACCTATCCGGTCGAAGTTTGAGGTGCACGCACATGAAACGTGCATATCTTCAATATTGTTGCTCAAATATTTAGCCACTATGCACACGTTCAACACTTCAATCAAGCCTTGACTGAAACAATGCATTTTACGCTTTACAATTCCGTCAATGAACGAAATGTAGTCTTGTGTTCGTACATCTGAAACAATCAAAGTTAGGCTGAATTTAACGAGTGTTCCGTTAAACCGAACGCGGTTCCACCAAAATGTGCGACAGTCTACAGTATCATCTAGGTCAAGCTCATGCGTTTTTCCACCCATTGATTGCACATAACACAACTGCATTAATTCAACATTTTTCCCTCTTCTTTCCCTTCCTTTCCCAGTCCAGTCATGAGGGCAGCCAAATTCTGTGACGTCCTGATATTTGCCTTCCCACTTTACGTGCTCGTTTACTTTGCCGCACTGCGATTTCAGGGTGCCTACCATCAATGTTTCCTCACCCGTTTAGGTCCGCATAATCAATCCCATCCCAAGACCAAAGTATCGGTAGAAAGAAGAATCAACTCGAAGTAAAAAAACCAGGCCGCATCATTCTCATCACAAAACGACAGCACCGCCATTAAAGTTGTGCAGGATATTTTCCGGATGGAAACGGAACGTCCCGAGGCGTTAATTTCATCCCGGGGAATCCGCACTCAAGTCGACATTAAACTGGAGGATATTGTAAAGAAGCGGCTGGCTCGAGCCAAGTTACAGCGAAATCATATGGAGAAGGACTTTGTCTTCACAAGACGAACTGAACTGAATCCACTTGTGCCGAAATTTGTGACGTTAAATGCACCGCAAGGCCGACTGAGAAATCGCATGTTCCTGATTGCAGCGTTGATCGGTGTTGCCAGAAAAAATCATCGGGTAGGGAGATTTCAAATATGGCAAGTAGAAAAAAATACCGAAAATCAGCATTACTTTTAAAAATAATTTAAATTCTAGGAAAGAATTAACCTACTTATGATTCTCTCACCACATCGCGGCACGACTGGAATATTGAACCTTTAATTGGAAGAATTGGGGCTAATATGCATTCTACGAGGGTCTTGATTTTAAAAAAAATTATTTGGAGAAAAAACAAATGTTGTTAAATTCATTCTCTTTTCTCTCTCTCTTTCTTTCGCAGACGCCGATTTTGTTTGACGCTGGCCTCACCCTTGACTGTTTTGAAGGACTGGCCCTGGAAATGGCGAGCCAAGCTGAAATTCTTCACAAAAATAGCATCGGCAGTTACGACGCTATTCCTTGAGAATCGGGATGTTCCATTTTCAACAACGAAACCGATGACCTCTCTCGCTTGCATTGGCTTAACAAAACAGTCGCTCTCGGCGGATATCTTCAATCTTGGCGGTACTTGACAACATCCGTGACGAAATCAGGAGAATTTTCACCTTTAAGAGATCAATATACGAAGCAGCCAAAATCGCCATTTTAAACGGCATCGATCGTTTAATTAATCGGTCCGCAACAATTCGACAAAATCAAAAAGCGATTCCAAAAATAATTGGAATTCATGTGCGACGAGGTGATATTCTGCTTGATCCACACAAAAGTGGCGGGCAAGTTCCGGCCACGGAAGAATACTTGCTCTCAACGGTTTTGGAATATCAGGCGAAATATTCGCCGGCTATTTTCGTCGTCGTCAATGAGGATTCGGATTATTGCAGGAAGCTTTTCACGCGGGATTATTTTATTTTCATAGAAAATACTTCCGCGGAGATTGATATGGCGATAATGAGCTTGATGGATGAGATGATCATGACGGTTGGGAGTTATAGTTTTTGGGGCGCTTATTTGAATGAACAGGCGACCGATGTGACGTAATACAAAAGTTGGCCGAGAGCCGGAAGTGCAATGGCGAAACATGTTAATGCTAAAGATTATTTTTTGCCTAATTGGTATGGACGAACGGGAGACTTGGCCAGCGATGACACAAGGCATATATAAAAACCTAGTGGCTAGTTTTGACACACTTTCTAGACATTGTATGTAAGCTGCTGCAAGATCAGACGCAAGGTGCCGGGGCCCTTATGGAGTTGAAGTTATGGAGTTATTGTATGAGAACAGTACTGTGAAGTCCTGGGGTACCGAGGGCCCTCCTTTTTTACCGAGCTGGTTGAAAGTGTCCCGCGGGTGAGGCCTCAAAAATGGAAGATACCCCAAATACGGAATGCCTGAAAGAAATGAGACACCAGCTAAGAACATGAGTTGAGTGAGTTGTTTTTCCGTTAGATCAGGCTCATGACTTTTTACCCCAAGGTAACGCACGCTTCTGTTCTTCCTGTGCCGATGGAAGCCCAGACAAGAGAAGCAGCGAAACAAAAGAAGTAGCGGACCCGGGGCCACCGCGAAGACACCCATGCTGGCTGCTGATGGGAAATGTTGAAGGAGTCGCCGAGATAAGAGGTTGCTGGGAATACGTTGTACGCAATGTGGTTAGTTATTTCCTGAGTCGTTTTAAATAAGGTTTCAAGGTTCGCATCGGGGCCTTGACTTAGCTGCACTATTCGATTAACACATCAGTGGTTTCTGATGTGATGCATATCAGCTGAAATTTTATGGGCATGATAATTATTCTGCGACCGTTCAACCGGCAGGACTGGCACTAGAGCAGTCGTGATCTAGCGTGTTGATCGAGGGACTTGTAGTGGCTCAAACTCCCGGCGCTTCCATGAAGACCTTTTTTTCGGATTTATTTCAGTAGGATCCCTGGTACCCCTTGACCTGACAGTACTGTTCCTATAAAGTAACTCCATAACTCCAATTCCAGTAGGGCCCTCGGTGCCCCATGACCTGACAGTACTGTTCCTATACAGTAACTCCGTAACTCCAACTCCATATCGATATTTCGTATCAATTTACAGGCTTTGTGTCAAAACTCGCCAGTAATGAATTTAGAACTATAAAACGTCTACAGAACTATTTTTGGACAACAGGGGGCGGGGCTACAAGCTAATCTTCCAATTTTTCTCCAACACATCTGTCGACGCAAATCATTCTAAAACTGAATTTTGCATCAGATCGTTTCAAAAACATGTCGAATGGAAAACACTTTAAAATCATTTTTTTGGTTGGAAAAGATCAGGGTAATTGATTTCCAATCCCTCTTCGACCAGGCTCTTTTAAAAATGATCCTTATTTCAAGCTAGATCAGAGTCCGAGTTAAGGTGCAGATATAATTGCATATAATTTTTTTCAAGCCGATGAAAAATTGTTTTCAGCAGCGTACAATGTGAATTTTCGCATATTATTTATGTATGGCGGCGTTAACATTTTACCCGTATTTTTAATCATGCGACGGATCAAGCTGCAGCATGAAACATCACATCATCACTTTTTACCGCAGTAAAATTCAAGTACGTTCCCCGGCGCGAATCTGAGTTTTGCAGTTAGCCCGCACAACCGCGTGAAAAACGGCCGCATGAAATTTGAAACAGCTTAATGCCCGCAATTTTCGCTGCTCCGAAATATTCCTCTCGAATACCGGCTGAATCACCGCAAGTTATTAAGCTCATGCTTCATGCTTCATGCTTCATGCAAGAATTTCCTTAAAGAAATCAAGCGTGTTGTATTTTTCTCTTCTTCAATTCTGTTCGGAAAAAAATTCCAAAAGAAACATGAAATCTGCTAAGTATTTTGCCATCCTAATATTTTCAATCCCGCTTTATGTGCCTGTCTACTTCATCGTGCAACTTCAGGAGACGTGTCATCAATGCTTCCAGTTTCCACCGCTTCCTCGGCGTGATTTATTCTCTCGCGTGGATTTTGTACAGAATTTCGCATTATCTAAAGCAGCTCAGTTATCGCTCGAAAAACTGGGAACTGCTACAGATGCGGCCCAAATTATTATCCCGAATAAAAAAACCCCTCAAAAGTCGTCCCAGAATGTTCGAAATTATTTGAGCACAAAAGTGGATATTCTCATAAGAAATCGACTTGACAGGGCCACGGCACAACGACGTCGAATGGAGAAAGATTTCATGTTGAAAGACCGCAAAACGCCTTTGCCGTTATTTGTGACACTCGATGCACATGAAGGTCGATTGGGAAATCGCATGTTCATGACGGCTGCATTAATTGGTATCGCGAGAAAAAATAATCGGGTAAGGCGATCGGGCATAGAACCTTCAGTTGCTTAAATAATTAAGGTTAAAGAATAATTTGTTTTTAAAAAAGTTTTAGAAAAGTTTCGTCAGCAAAATTTAGTTTAGTTCAAAAAAAAAATTTAGTCACCAAGTTTCTACGAGAAAAAACTAAAACTGATCGACTAATTTCGACTAACATTATCTACAGTTCAGTTCAGTTCGGTCACTACAAATCCTTTTGCCAAAAAAATGGATGATTTTACAAATACAAAAAGAAACTTAAAGTGATAAAATGAACATAGAAAACGTATCAAGTCTCGGCAGAAGGTTTCGCCCACGAAAAACAATTTTGTGCTTATTTTACCAGACTCCGATTTTGTTTGACGCCGGCCTCACCCTCGACTGTTTCGAAGGACTGGCTCTGGAAGTAGCCAGCCAGGCTGAAATTCTCGACAACAATAGCATCGGCAGTTACGACGCTATTCTCCGAGAAGAAGGATGCTGCATTTTCAACAAAGCAACCGAGAATCTCGCGCACTCGAAATGGGCCAACAAAACAATCGCTCTCGAAGGATATCTTCAATCGTGGCGGTATTTTGACAACATCCGTGACGAAATCAGGAGAATTTTCACCTTTAAGAGATCCATATACGAAGCCGCCAAAATCGCCATTTTAAACGGCATCGATCGTTTGATTAATCGGTCCGCAACAATTCTCCAAAATCAAAGAACGATTCCGAAAATAATTGGAATTCATGTGCGACGAGGTGATATTCTGCTTGATCCACACAAAAGTGGCGGGCAAGTTCCGGCCACGAAAGAATACTTGCTCTCAACGGTTTTGAAATATCAGGCGAAATATTCGCCGGCTATTTTCGTCGTTGTGAGTCAGGATTCGGATTATTGCAGGAAGCTTTTCACGCGGGATTATTTTATTTTCATAGAAAATACTTCCGCGGAGATTGATATGGCGATAATGAGTTTGATGGATGAGATGATCATGACGGTTGGGAGTTATAGTTTTTGGGGCGCTTATTTGAATGAACAGGCAACCGATGTGACGTATTACAAAAATTGGCCGAGGCCCAAAAGTAAGTTGGCCAATCAGACACACGCTCAAGATTATTTCTTACCAACTTGGCATGGACGAATTTGAATACAAAATAAATCGTCTATTGAAACTACAATGATATACGAAGAATTGTTGGTAAAAATGTTGGCAAGTATTGTACTGCTACAACAACAGTATAATGACAATGTTGTTGGTAACACCAGTATGTGTTATTTCATATTACCAACAATAAAGTATTCCCC
>LRSR01012388.1:0-19671 GCA_001579985.1 Hypsibius dujardini | reverse complement strand
CATCACTCTCTTCTCCTTCGCTGGCAGTAGCTATATCGACTTCGGAGTCGTCCTCCGCTGCGTCCTCCGCCATTTCGTCTGAAAAATGTATGCAAAAACGGAGCTCGAGATCGTCAATTCTAACTTTTTGCAGTCTTACCGTCCACAGTTGCTTTTACCACCGGTGCCGGCCGCGCTGGACGACGTTTCCCCATACTAAATGGTTAACAGAATAAACTTTTCTTAGTGTGGAGGGGAAGCGGGGACGGGAGAAGTAAAGACGCGAAAATTTGAACATGTAAACAACGAATTGCGACACAAGAAGCAGCTGATTCATATTTGAACAGGCGGCTCACCATGTGCAGAAAAAAGTGCGTGGTGTGCAAAATTGGGCGAAACAAACCTTCCCTTCTGCGTACGTATTCTCATTTTTTGTTTACGTACAATGTGCTTTTTGACGAGAACACTGTTTAATTTAAATTAAGTCTTTAATTCCCGCAAACTTAACAACGCAATAATACGTGAGTAACATGAGAAGACAGGATAGTGGACAGAAGACTGAGCACTGTCCCCCACTACGTGACCATCGTGAATGTGCATAAACTGCAACAGCGAAAAAGCCGCTACCAACAAACAGGCCTCAAGAGGGACTGATAATTCAGCAACGCAACTCAGCTCGAATCTACAATTAAGCCTAAAAGAAGAGAGCAACTGCTGTCTCAAGTTCCCAAGGTGTTATCCAATAATGGCAACGGATCTCACATCTAATGATCAAGAGAGGGTTGGAATCATTACGCGGCCAAAGGGTTGGAATCTTTACGCAGCCAAAGGGTTGGAATCTTTAGGCGGCCAAAAGGTTGGAATCTTTACGCGGCCAAAGGGTTGGCGTGAATGGTCACACCGGTAATTTTTGGCGGCTTGTGGGGCCGATATTTGCTGTCCACAGAAAGTTTCTCGATCGCGGATAGTGTATCGTCTCCGTCAATCATCCTGCAGAGATAAAGACACACCGTAACGAGAGATTCTGGCACGTAGATCAATCGAATTGTGACGTTGTGTGTGTGCTATTCTATCTGGAATATTTCAATTAACGCCACAATATTATGCTTAAAATTTATTTTACAGATATTATAAAATTTAAATGGTCGAACTACAACAGGGCTCGTCGTTGTAATATTTAAAGTCACAACACTTACTGAAATTATGAGGATATTATATTTTAAACCTTACTTTGTCTTGAAAAGGCATACCTTCTGAAAATAGGGAATTTTATATTAAATAAAATAGTTTATATTTTAGTAAAATTCACAGTAAATTTAAATATTCTATATACATTGCATAAATTCAAACTCGAACAATTCGGAAGAGAATGTAATTTACATTCTTTTTGCTCCCAAGTCAGTCTGTGTCATTCAAAACCAGTCAATCAATCAATCAATCAATCAATCAATCAATCAATCAATCAATCAATCATGTCAGTTTGTATCACTCAAAACCAGTCAATCAATCAATCCATCAATCAACCAACGGAACGACATGGTTTTGACGAGACTGCACTCCGCCTTTCCAATCCCTTTCTCCCTCTCACCTGCCAAACACAGTGTACTTTAAGTCCAAATGCGGCTGCGGTGCTAGTGCTAAATAAAACTGCGATGCATTGGTGTTGGGCCCGTTGTTGGCCATCGCCAGCGTGCCGCGTTTGTTGTGCCGTAAATCATCCCGAATTTCATCCTCAAATTTTCTCCCCCAAATGCTGTTGCCCCCTTTGCCCGTACCCGTCGGGTCGCCGGTCTGCGCCATGAAGCCCTTGATGACGCGATGGAAGATGGCCTCGTCGTAGTACCCGCTCGCGCACAATGCCAGAAAGTTCTGCAACGAAACAAAGTGAAGGAAGATAATTATTAAGTGAAATAATTCACTTTCACTTCAAATTCGTCCTCCAAATCTGAAAAGCAAACCTGACACGCTTTGGGACATTCTTCGCAGAAGAGTTCCAGCTTGATATCCCCAAGATCCGTGTGAAGCGTGACAGACTACAAAACAGAAAGCGCAATAAACTGATGAAGTCAAGAGGACAATGATTCAATCAATCAATCGATGGAGCGATCTACTGGTTGCGATTTGAAGAGCAAGAGCCAAGCAATCAATCGATCCATCAGTCGGTGGCGCTTCAATGTTCCCACTACGCCGAACCTGAAACATTATTGTTGTAATAGTAACTAACCATTTTGTCCGTAAAAAATAAGTTGATCCACGCTAAAATTGATCTCAAGAAATGAAAGATTTACTTGCTCAAATTTAAATTTGCTGGGAAAAAAACTTATTCGTTACTAGGGACAGGACCAAATTTAATATACATGCACTTTTAAAGCATCCTTAAAGCATCCTTACATGCGATGCTCTTGCGTTGTTTGTGCGCGCTATTATTCTTTAATGCACGGAACGCTATTCCACTGTTTGATAATTACGCCACTTAGTGCGAACATATTGGCTATTTGCGCGAACAAGCTGATATCATTTTTGAACACATTTCTTTATTCGCAATTCAACTCGCCACCTGCTGCGGGCAGTGGTCAATGGTCACTCACTTGACTGGGCATGAGTATTTAAAAAATATTCATCCAGTCAGAAAACCTCCGACTTACTTTGTGAGTGAAAATGGATGTCTCGTCAAGGCTACTGGGGCATGTTCCACACTGGAAGTCAAGCAGCTACAGAGGTCAAAGACTTTCATGGTCAACCGGGAAAAATGCCCGCCCGGTGCAACAGTCCTGCAAAATTTTGCTGCCAGCTAAGCAAGCCCATGGGCTATCAAAATTGGATTCTGCCCGACCAAGAAACCGGCAAGAAATTCGTATGGCATAAATCGTCATCCCACAATACCCCAAAAAAAACTCAACATCAACAGAAAAAATAAGAGAATAACATTTTATTTTGGAGAAAAATAACAATTTTTTTTCTAAGGACATAAAAGGAAACAGTTATGCGTTTAGCCGAGCCGAACTGAAGCCGAATTGGACCGCTGAAATGTTTCAGCTGCATTCGTCGTTGCTGTTTGTTGCAGTCGCATTTTACAGTCACTATCTTCCACATTTCTCCATTTTCGCGTGCTTCACCTTTTTCTCCAGTATTTTCTACTGTCAGAGATCTCTTTAATTTCACCCTCATTCCCCTCCCCCCACGTCTGCCTGCTTCATCCCGCTCCGCAGGGACAGCAAAACAGTCCTCTAACATTTCGAATTTTTTCAACAGCTTTTTAAACAAACTCTTCATTTCACCGTTGATTCCGCTCTTTCCCCGCGAGCTCTCCACGATGGCAGGTCGCGGATACGGTCGAGGCGCTGGCGTCTGCGCCGCACGAGCCCCCGCAGCCCCGGACCTGGGATCGCTGAACCTGCAGGAGCCAACGTTTGGCCAGAGGGAAGGAAATTCGGGAGGGGAAAGCCAGCCTGACCTCGGACGCTCTCGAGGATGGGGAGATCTGAAGCCCGCTGGTGCTCCGACCACTGTCGTCGTCGCCACCCCTGGACCGCCCGGACCTGCCGTTGTAAGTGATTTTATTTTAGATCCCTTGATGGGGGCGGGACAGAAAAAATTGCACCCTGTGGAGAAGATGAGAAATTTACTTATGTCCAAAACCTTGAATTGATTGGAGGAAAACGTACGAAACAAATTGTAGTAGTAGGAGTTACTCCTACTGTGGCAGGTTTCTCTTATGGCTTACCCTCAATCACGCTGATGAAGACAACCTTGGTGAGGAGTGCAATTATGTTTAACGCAAGCAACACCAATGATCAGAGAAATAAAACCACAGAAACAATTAAGGAATTGCAGAAACAATTAAGGAATTAGAATAGAATTTCTCCAGCTCTTGCTGCTGCGTGTCTGTCTCTTCGAAAAAAATTAAAAGAACACGCGCTGGTTTCTTGTGGTCCAGTGGAGATCTCGCTCCGCTTTGCATGCAAAGTATTAAAATATAAATTTGTACATACGTTTCAATCTATTTTAATTTGGATAGGAAAAAACACAGCTAAACGCTTTAGCGGGAAAAAAAATCTAATGTTTTAGCAACTTTAATACTCTTCTTTCATCAGAGCTAAGACGCTATCAAGATGTCAAATCGGCCAAAAAATATAGGAATAAAAGTTTAATTCTGGCTGTCTGAGCAAGCGAAAAAAAAACCTAACCGTTGTGTTCGGTTTATCACCTATCTTACAACTGCAGAACCACAAAATATGCGAAAGTCATTCGGTGATCGATTGATTGATTGATTGATTTCTTCTGTATCGATCGCTTAATTCTTCAAAGAAATTAAATCCCCGCCCTCAGGGGGTTGTAGATCATTAGTTTTTTGCTATTTTAGGCCCTGAACTGCGGTGATAATAACAAATGCACGTGCGCATATGGAAGTTTGATTGAAACGTTGTTTATGGGCAGAAGACTCTTAGTAGCCTACCAGCCTTACTTTCATATTTTACACTATTTTTTGAGTTTTATATTTCTATGAAAAGCACAGACGAAATTCGAAAAAGTGTGTGTAAACCTCACGCTTTTCTGATTTACGCACTAAAATAGGCCCTGGAAAGTGTCTTCCTATGCGCTGTTGGTGTAATTAATAAATTACAGTAAATTTTTGACTAAGTTCCGCGAGTTTTAGGAAAACTACGGTATGTATTCGGTGTCTTATCAGATATAGTGTACAGTATGTTGAATTTCAGGCAACGGGCTCCCGCACTCGGACAATCAGCGGCGGCAGCATCATCACTGTCACCCAGTCAAACGAAGGGAAGCAACGCAGTAAGAACTACATGAAACATTTATTGCTAGGTCCACACCAAAACGCTAGCCTGCGCATGTCTGTCGACTGATTTTCTATCTGTAGTGTGCATGTCTTTCCCTGTGTGAATCTGACTGACTCTCTGGTCCTTCGGCCCTTAAACTTTGATTTTTTTGGCTGCATCCGTCTTTTGCCTATCAGCAGCTCTATAATTTGGAGTTTGTCTGTCTGTCTGCGAAGCCTGCTGTACCTTGCTTTTTCGCCGCCAATTGTCGCCTTCTGTCCAAGACTATTTCGCCACATAACCTCTCTCACTCTTCTGTTATTAACATTTTACCCTTTTCATCTTCCCCTGCAGTGGACGGAAATTTCGATCCGAAGGGGGCGTGCACCTTCCGCGTTCCTAGGAAGTTTCGCGGTCGCTTCAAGACTTGGACTCCCTTCGAGAAGACCATTGGTAAGCGCTCGCTCTACGACTCTGCCAGTGTGTGCTAGTAAATTTTTATGTCCGGTGTTGTGTTCATTTTGTTGTGTCCGTTGACCTTCGCAGGCACCGATCGTGACGGGAAGCTCATCCCGCTCAAGACCAACTACTTTGCCCTGCAGGACCCGACTCACTCACCCGACTACCTCATAGCCTACCTCACCGTTAACTTCGATCCCTACGTCAAGAACAAGATGCAGCGCCATGTGATTGTGGAGTCGATGCGGTGCTTCCAGGATGTGTCCTTCTACTACGACGGCCGTATGGGAGTGTTCATTGCGGCGCATAACAAGCAGCTGATCTTTGGCGCTAATAATGTATGTGGCATGCTGTTGTGTTTTCAGAAACATGATTTCCTGCATGATTTAATTCAGACTGACACACAATCGGGCAGGCGGAGAGAGAAATAAATAGACAAGCAATTAAGAGAATGACAGACAGGCAGACAAACAGACAGATAGACAAACCGACTGATTGACTGCCTTCATGGCAGATCGAGATTCTTTGGCGGTTCTGTCCGGTCTAATCTTTTATTTTGTCTTTGTTTCTCGTAGGAGTTGTTAGAAAATTTTTCCTCCAACCTCAATGGCGAGGTCAAGTTGACGTTCATGAAAAATATCGGCGATCCCGCGGACTTGGACGACAACAACTTCAACACGACACATGGAGTCCTCAATTCGGCTTTTGCAAAGTATGCCGCCTCTCGCATGATGCTGCAATTCTCACTGTGCTAGTACTTTTACAATTCACCGTTGTAGGATTCTGGTTAAACGGGGCAACCCTGAGTCCATGGTGCAGGTGGGAGATGGATTTTACATGCAGAAGGGATACAAGGAGATCTCTGGTTTGGCTGGACTGTCGTATAAGTGAGTTCGACTTCCGGTTGGTTTCAGACTTTTTAATCAATCACGCTGCTGCTGGCTGTCCATGTCTGTCTGTGTGGCTGTCTTATCTGCCTGCCTCTCTTTTTGCATTTCTGTATTAATGTTTGTCTGTTTACCTGTTTGTGTCTATCTGAATTCCTGTCTGTCTCCATGTCTGCTTCCTATGGACCAGACGATTGCCATTCCTCCGGGGCGTTCCCTTTTCTGTTAAATTGGCTATCGCACCATGTGCACCTACCGTGCCTGTTTCTCGTAACAAAAGCCGATTTCCCTCGTCACGCAGGTTGAACGTCTGGCCCGGCCTCAAGCCTCTCCTCATGAAATACGACGGCGGCCTCCTGATGAATCTCGACCTGTGCAACCTCTTCTTTCGCAGTGGGACTGTACTGGACGCCATCAAGGCCGTGGGGAATAGCAGGGATGTCGGGACTGAGGCTCATTGTCGGGCGGCTACGGAAGTCTTGAAAGGAATGGTCATCATCACACCGTAAGATTCCGGCCGGGCTTTTTTGTCCTCTGACAAAAACACTCAGTTGTGGACTAGTCTAAATTGTTCCTTCCCTTTTTGCTGAATAGGTACAACCAGCACTGTGCGTATCGGATTCGCGAAGTGACCCCGGACTTAGCGGGCTTCGAGCATTCGTTCACACGAAAGACCACCGACAAGACTACCTACGAGAGCCTGCAGCAGCAGCTTAGCGTCAAGGACTACTTATGCAAGGTACGTCGTTTGACGGGCAGGCAAGCCGACACAGACATAACATGGCAGCACTGGTAGAGAGACTGACAGACAGACGGGCAAGCAGGAGAACGGCAGATAGACTGTCAGGCAACACTGACTGACAGACAAGCGAGTAAACGTGGAGGCAGACAGGTAGGTAAACACGGGCAATGAAGCAGACAGACAAACATTTAGATAGGCAAGCGAACAGAGGAACTGATCAACTCTGCGTCTTCAGACAGACCGAGTGACATTATTAACTCACAGGTCTACAACATGGTGATACAGCACCCAACGCAACCGCTGATCTACTGCGAGAAATTGGACGCTGACACCCTTGAGCGGCCCAGGCAGAAGCGCAAGACGGAGAATGACGATCCGAAGCTTGACTGGAGTCTCCTCGGTAAGCGCTGACACTTTGTTCCTCGGTAAACAGTGCACATCTATGGTCGTTTAGTTGGTCTAGATTCGTTATTGATTCTTTAATTTCCTCTTAATTTTTGACACAGTTCCCGAGCACTGCTGGCTAACCGGCGTCACGGACGACTTGAAGAGGAATTTCAAAAACTGGAATGCAATCCTGGAGTCTGCGAAGAAGGAGCCGACCGAACGAGCTGCGTTACTGCGCACCTTCGCTGTGAATCTGGACAAGTAAGGGCTACAGCTTGCAGGATGTCGGAAGCTTCGCTTTTGAACCTGGTTATAAAATTGCGAGTCTACTGTCTTTTTTCCCAGTTTGCCTATTCGTGAATTTTCTGATTTGCCTTTTCCCCTTTTTGTCTTGCATTTTTTTATTTTTTTATTTTTTCTTGAATATTTTCATGTTTGTCTGTCTGTTTAGTTTCTTGAATATTTTCCTGCTTGTCTGCCTTTTACTTTCCAAGTCTCTGCCCATTTTCTCGATGCGTGTCTGTCTGTTTTATTTCTTGCTTATTTGCCTGCTTATCTGTCTGTTCATTTCAGGTTTGTCTGTCTACTTATTTTCTTGCCTATTTTCATGCTTATCTATCTTTTTACTCGCTTTAAGTCTTTATGTCGATTTTCTTATCTGCCAGACAAAAAAATGCCCCTTGACGTCGTAGGACTATTTGCCTGTCTGGACAATGCTATAGTCTGCTATAATAATCCTCAATGTGATGTCCCTACTCAATTCCGTACTTTCTTTCCTCTCTGTACCTGTAGGAACGTGGAGGCCCGGAGGATCTTGACCAATTGGGCAATGAAGCTTGGCGTAGACCTGGAGGATGTGATGGGACGGGAACTGCCGCTTGTTCAATTGCTGCAATCCCAGAAACCGGTATGTCCCCCTGTACATGTACTCGGCTGTGCCACACACTTGAGTAGACATCTATGTGGTTTTGTTGGTCGGGTTTATCAGTTGTTCGGTAAAGTACCGCATGGACCCAACCAGCCTCTAGACCTTCTCCTCGTGTCTTCTAGGTGCCGTATGAACGCAAGGATGTTGACTGGACGAAAAATCTTCGCGGAGGCAGACTGGACGAGCCGAAGGTGGTCAAGAGTTTCACCTTGGTGTACGCGGCCCAGCAAGAGCAGCAGGCAAAGGCCCTCTATGAACTGTTGAATAAAGTCGGAAGACCAATGGGAATGGATTTTGAGTTCCCGCAAATGTGAGGGTCTATGTATCTGTATGGCAGGCTTGACTGGTGGATGTATGTCTGTGTGTTCGGTGGTTATCTGTCTGTTTGACCTGTGGTCCTATCTGTTTGTTTGTCTCTCTGCCTGTCTGTCAGTTTGCGTTTTTATGTCCGTTTTTTGGACGTCTTCCGGCTGAGTGCATACAAGGAAGGAGAAGTCTGTTTTTCTGACTCCCTGTACTAGTACGGTGTTACCTTTCTGTTACCTTGTCTGCCCGTGTTGAGTCCTGTCTGCTGGCTGCTTGTTCATTTCCAACTTCTGTTTAAGTTTGCTCCACCACTCATGGTTCTCCCTCAATTTCGTTAGCGTTCCGGTCGCTAGCAACGATTTGAAGGCCTTTGCGGACGCCATCAGGGTCGCCAAGAAGGGCAGCGACATTGTCATGTGTCTCCTGCCTGATGACAAGAAAGAGCGTTACGACGCCATTAAGCTCGAAACCACCAGGCCCGGAAATGGAGGTCAGTAAAATGTTCCTTCTGCTCTTCCAGTTGTTTAAACCGAACTGAACACCGGGCGGCCGAAGCAATCAAGAGTATTACGCTGTCTGTGTGAGTTTCCAGTGCCGTCACAGTGCATTCTCTTCAAGAACGCCACGAACGTCAAATCGGCAATGAGCATTGTGACGAAGGTAAGATTATCTTGAAGAAAGTGAAGATATTCTGCTGGCCGGCTGATGAACATCGCGCATAGTGACACGCAAAAGGACTTGCTGGCAAATCGGCAGTCAGAAAGGCATCATTAGTAGAATGACAGATTGGTGTGTGTGAGCAGATAGACAGACAGACAGACAGACAGGTAGGCAAACAGACAGACAGGTAGTCAAGCATACAGACAGGTAGTCAAGCATACAGACAGAAAGGTAAACAGACAAGCGGTCAGGCAGATGGATAGGTAAATCCTCTATTAGACCAACAGTGAATGAAACCGAATAACTGTCAAGGACATGTACCGGTACCATGTTTGAATGGAGATCGAATTCCCACAATTACAAACTTACGTCGTCTTTTGCCTTCTCTTGTTCTTGTCGCGGCTCTATTAGGTGGCGCTGCAGATGAACGCGAAGATGGGTGGCGCGTTGTGGCACATCAAGAATCCTGCGATCAAGGTACGGCGAACTTTTTCGTTCCCATAATGTACATCGTCTTGACGTGAACAGCTGTGTTCTTAAATCTGGATGTTTAATTATTCGCCACATCTTCCAGGGCGACGGCGTCATGGTGGTAGGCTGTGTTGTTGGCCGGGCGGTCAACATGAAGAAAACTAAGACAGCAGCTTTCGTGGCGTCCATTAATTCCGCGTACAGCTCTTTTGCCAGCTCGGCCGACTTTTTCCACTCTGATACTATTGATCCTGCAACCTACAGAAAGCACATGGGGGGTAAGTTTTTCTTGTTCTTTGACATCACCCGTCTGTTTTGTCAGTTTGCCTGTCGGTTTCGTGTTTCTTTCTCTGCATCTTCGTTTCCTGTTCTTTGTATCTGTCTGGTTGTCTTCCTAGCTGCGCGTCTGTTTTTTCATGCCCTGGCTAATCACCTGCCTGTGTCCCTGTCTGATCCTCTTTACATGTCGGTCTCATCGAGGGACGTACGGTTTTCATACGTAAACCTGTCTTAAACTCGTCACGGGCATCCGATTTGTCTCATTTGGGATTTCCGTCTCTTTTGCAGATCTTGTGAACGCCTATAAAGATGCCAACCAGGGGAAAGTGCCGGAGACTGTCATTATTTACCGGTATGCCTTATGCCACTCAGTCGCACGCTTCATGGTTTTGATTGCTTTCTAAACTGCGGGGTCATTGATGAATTGATTGATTGATTGAATGGTATTTTGTGTGTACAATTTCTCGTTTGACGAAAGACATCATTGTCGCAGCTTTCTGTATTGATTGTTCCACCATTTTGTGTATGTTGGTGGCCGTTTGCAGAGCCATGGACAGGGAGGATGAGATGTACGACGTGGTGGGAGTCCGCAAACCCGATGGGACATTGATCTCGGGAGAAGTACACTTGGCCGCGGATGTTCTTCGCGAACTGATCGGCGTGAACGTGTGAGTTGACAGCGAGTGTCTGTCGTCTGGATTAGAGTTGTTTAAATAGCGTGTTTGAATTTGATTAAAGAGATGTGCTGGTACAAGCACAACTAAAATTCACCGTAAAGCTCAATTTTATTTATTTAAAAAATCGTTTAATTTGAAAGCTTGTTTTCGTTTAGAATTATAGGAAGCTTGTCTACCATGACGAAATACCTCCTGAAGACATTTACTGAGAAGCAGCCACCCTTGCGTATTTTCTAGGAAGCTGATGTATTGCATCGCCCTGAAGAAGTGCAGCACCCGGTTCTTCTCCGAGCAGATGGGCAACGTTCAGCCCGGCACCATTGTCGACCGGAAGATTACCATTCCCGGCCGGTCAGTTTCTGTCTGCATGTTTCTGTAATTTTTCTGGAAAAAAATTTGTTTTGAAAATAGTGACGTGATTTTTTCCCGTGTAGGAACGACTTTTACCTTGTCTCCCACTGTGGTCGCCGCGGCACCGTCTCGCCCATGTATTACTTCGCCGTCTCGGACAACACCGGCATCGAATTCGTGGACTTTCAGAATTTCACCTTCCAGATGACACACATGTACTACAACTGGAGCGTAAGTTTTGTTGACTGACTGCGTCCATCCATTTGTGGTATGTCTTTATATCTTTCTCTGAATATATGTCTGAATGTCGGCCTATGGATCAATCCATAGACCATCACCTATGTTTTAGTTTTGCTTGTCTCACGGTCTGGCTGGCTCTCGTGGCCAGCTGTTGTGTGTCTGTGTCTCTTTGTTTGTTCGTCTGTCTGGTTGCTTGTTCGTATATCTGCTGCTTTGTCTGTCTGTTTTATCTGTCTGCTCGGTCTGGTTTTTGTCTGTCTGTTTGCCTATCTGTCTGGTCTAAGCATGTGTCTGTCTGTCTGTCTTTGTTCGTCTGTCTGGTTGCTTGTTCGTATATCTGCTCTCTTTGTCTGTCTGTCTGTCTGTCTGTTTCCATATCTCTCTGGTCTATGTGCGTCTGTCTGTCTGTCTGTCTTTGTTCGTCCGTCCGGTTTCTTGTTCGTATATCTGCTCTCTTTGTCTGTGTCTGTCTGTCTGTCTGTTTGCATATCTGTCTGGTTTGTGTTGTGTTGACTATTTTGCCTGTCTGTACATTGATCAGCCGTGAGTCTGAAATCCTTTCTGACAGGGTACCGTCAAGCTGCCTGCGGTCTGTCAGTATGCCTTCAAACTTGCCACCGTGATGGGTGAACATTCGAAGATCGCTCCGGATCCCATCCTGAACCGGAAGCTGTGGTTCTTGTAGGACACCATCAGTGCAGGCAGCCAGTTGGTTTTGTCTGATTTTCTTTCTCTTTTCTTCCATTCCTGTTTTTTATTTGCAAATTTTTCATGCATGCTCACAGAATGTGTGCGATAAGCTGAAAAGTGAATTTTTTATTTTGGTTCCAATTTTTTTTGCGGTGCAGGGTGATAGAATGTTTTTTATTGGTTTTTTGCCTGAAATTTTCTGCATATTTTTCTATCATGTTTTTTTATCGCGACTCCGGTTCCCAAATGCTTGGATATAACTGACGTTTGTATTAAAATTCGAATATTACAGTCTCCTTCCTAAGTCGGTCCTGTCTATCCGTTTGCGTAACTTTCGATGTACTCAGCAATCTTAAAGGCCAGTCAGACAGTCTGGTTGTTTATCTGTCTCTCTGCTTCCCGCTCGGTTTACTTGTCTGCCTGCCTCAGTGCCTCCCTGTCACATCTGCCTAGATGCCTGACTGCCCACCGTACGTGTCGGTTTATCTTGCCTGCCTCCACTTCTGCCTGTTTTTTTTTCTACCTGTCTGTACCAACCACTCTTTTTATGACTATCTCTGACTGAATGTCTTCCTATCTCGCCACTGATCAATTTTTCTGCCTTTGAGTCCTCCCCTCCAGCATTTCTATCCCGCCGTCCAGCTGTAATCTTGTCTGTCTATCCGTCTGTCTGTTAGCCTGTTACGCTCTATGTCTGACTATTTTTTCTGTCGGCTGACCTACTTTTCTTAACACATCATTTTCTGTTCCCTGTCTAATTCGTCTAGGGATGGCATCAAATGACAAAATAAGCGTTTTGATTTGATTTGAATTTTGATTTGAATTTGATTTGATTTGATTTGAATTTTGATTTGAATTTTGATTTGAATTTGATTTGATTTGATTTGACGACTAATTGAATTTCAAATCAAAAGCATATCCGATTTAATTTGATTTTGAAATTTGATGCCATCCCTAGAGTCGCCGGTCTATGAGTATATTTAACCGTTCCGCCACAGACGTCTGCACATACGCTGTTCGAGGAAACGCCTTTGCTCCGCCGTCGATCAAATATGCCTTGTAGAATGAGTCAGGCAAATAAATGGTCAACAATAGTTTTTCGCTCAGTACGCGGATATATACAGTAAAGCGTATTCCGTTTTTCAACTTTTAGGCCATGTATCATACACACACATCCTTATCCGTTGCAGTTCCATATTTGCTGAGACCCCAAAAATCCAAAGGTTCATATCGCATACGCGCATTGTAGTCGACCAGCAGTTGCAAATCAGGCATCGTCACCACAGCCCATATACGCAAGGCCAGCCCCTGATTATGATATTTGTTCGCCTGCAACAACCATTATGTATTACGAATATAGCGAGATTAATAATCACGAGGCTGTGCTGTTCCAGCATTCCAACGGCCTTAGAGTTGAGTTTGTTTGAAACGTGATATTTTTTCAAATCACAGAACGTGGGAACTGCCTGACGGATGAAAAAGGAGGAGGACCACAGACATTTGCCTGAATCTAACTGGGCTGAAGTGTGAACTTCCAGCAGTGGACATGAAGACCAGGTCTGGTCAGATGTCGATCGTCTACGGCGCTGTTGACTGTGTAGTGGGAGTTCTTTCCATCGCATTCCAAGCAACAGGTACCGGTTAAATCACTCATATGTCTTCCTCAGTTTCATGTGTTTCTTCCTTGAGATCTTCTCGATGGTTTATGTCTGACAAGTGAAAAGATGTCGGAGGTTGGATGAAGACGTTCTTGTCTGTGTCTGTGTCTGTGTCTGTGTCTGTGTCTGTGTCTGTGTCTGTGTCTGTGTCTGTGTCTTTGTCTGTGTCTGTGTTTGTGTCTGTGTTTGTGTCTGTGTCTGTGTTTGTGTCTGTGTCTGTATCTGTGTGTGTGTGTCTGTGCGTGTCTGTGTCTATGTCTGTGTGTGTGTCTGTGTCTGTGTCTGTGCATGTGTCTGTATCTGTGTCTGTGTCTGTCTCGGGTGTCTGTCTCGGTGTCTGTGTCTTTGTTTGTGCCTTGGTCTGTGTCTGTGTTTGTGTTTTCCATTCTGGCCATCTGATACCATCATCCTAAATTTCTTTTTTTTCTGATTGGAATTTCTGTTGTTGTAGTCACCTATTATTGTGCCAACCTTAACCCACAAGCCTACGGCTGGCTCCGGCCCAGTGATGTGTTACTTGATCTCGGACTAGCCTCCGCCGGAATTTGGATTGGAATTTTATTTCTACTAACGGGGATTTTTGGCATTTCCAGCGGTCTCAGACGACGCAAACCGGCCTTCGGCACCAAACCCGCCAGAGACTCCTACGGCAAACTCGTCTACGGCCTCTTTGTGACCAGTGTGCTTTCTGCTATTTTCTCCACTGTTTTAATTGCCATTTCCGCGGCGCTCAGTGCAGAATGGCTACTTTATCTTTACGACGTAAGCGGAAGCATAGAACTGATTCGTAATTAACTGATAAAGTGTATACACAGTACATAAATATACACATGTGGCAAAAATCCTGCGCTAACCAAGTTAAGCTATTACACTCGTTGCATGGCTGTTGTCCACAGCCCGCGAGTTAAAGTGTTTCATTCGGTCAACGCAAGGCTTTTGCCACGTGTGTACACTATATACCGTATATATTCTGTGATACTCTCATCATCTACCACGACAGTGTGTCCTGCGAGTTTTCACACAATTTTAGCAAGTAATCAAAAAATGATTTTTTATATTATATTTATTTATATTTATCTTTAATAATATGTTTTTCACATTGTCTGGCTAACTTGACTGAAGGTTTGACCACGTCTTTTACAGCCGCCCCTCATGCATCCATATCTGAGGGAGGTAGCCACCACCATCGGAAGCCTCGGCCTGGTGCTGGTGCTCATCGGATTGATCGCTCTGCCCATCAACTGCATCGTCGCCTACCTCTCCTGGATCAACGTCAAAAGCTCCCGAACCGTCGGACGAGTCGTCTTCTCTACTGGACCTCCCCTATCGGTCGTCTCAAGGGTCCCCCAGTACAACCATCCACAGTCATCATCACCGCCTAATCGGACCATCGAGGTGGTCACTCGGCCGGCCAGCCAGATGAACCTGCCGCCGAAATCGTATTCTGCCCCGTATCTTCAACCGCAGCCACAACCGCGGCACCACGAGCTGTCACGCAACCCTTCATTCCATAGTGCACTGGGCAACAACCCTCCCTCACACAATTCCTCGTCGTGGTCCTATGACTTTTGACCTCTTCGTCTTCTTAATGTCGACATAGGCCGTGAAAGCGGAAAATATTTGCTTGTGATTTTTATGTACATATATATATGTACGCAGGATCGAGGTTGTGTGCGTGTTGGTGTTCTTAATTGGCGGCATGGACAAATATGTCAATTCAGCTCATGCTCCAGTTTCGGGTAGTTGGTAATATTGATAGTCCCAATACAATATCACGTTCCGAAGCCCGCAGCAACGGTGTCTGTGTCTGTGTCTGTGTCTGTGTCTGTGTCTGTGTCTGTGTCTGTGTCTGTGTCTGTGTCTGTGTCTGTGTCTGTATTTGTGCCTTGATCTATGTCTGTGTCTGTAAGTCTTTGTCAGTAATTTCGAAATTACACCTTCCAACAAAGACACTGTTCACATCAAGATTTTGTCATAATGCACTATGTAAACCAAACGATATTCTTCCAGTACTTCTAGTCCACGCAAGCCTGTCTGCATAAAATCACTGAAAATATGCAAACTTCGGATAAATTTAGGAAGAGTCAAAATTTAAATTCAGCGGAGCAGCCCCCAGTGACGACACTTTCCTTTCATGCTAAGACCGATTCCTCAGAAGTTTCTCTAGCCGACCTACCAAACATCGTCCTACATTAACGGCAAAATATTACAGATATTTTCCTTGTAAAACTATCAAGACGTTAGTATTTGTGTATTTAGACTTTCTCTCAAACTCAGGACATTATTCAAGCACCAAATTCGGGATCACTTCAAACTATTTTTTTATCTAGACCTACTCCAGTGATGAATATAAAAATTTATTTCGCCGGCAAAGTCAAAGAAATTGAATTGAATCGAATTGAATTTCGTATCGATTATCATCATTCATCGTCCACATATTTTTTCGGAGATCAGGGAGCGGCGCTCTGGGTATCTTTCGAAAAGGACCGATAATTCCAGCGAAGCTGCTCAATTTTGGTCTGTAGCTCCGCCCACTGAGTTCAGACTTTTTTTAGCTAATGTCAATCGACTCCAAACTAAATTTTGAAAAGAAATATTATTAAAAATTTAATTCAGTTCCAAAAATCTTCATTTTTACAAGTGTAAATGACGGAAAATGGAATCTTCCAGTATTTTCCCAACTTCACAATATCACGAAAAAAAACGGTGCCCGACTTTAATGGCGAAGTAAATTTTTACTTTCATCCCTATAGTATGTATAAATAGGAAAAATATGTCGAAGTGATTCTGAGTTCGGCACTTGAATAATGTCCCAATTAAGCAATATCATTATAATCCATCCAACATAACGTACCGTATTCCCCCGATCTCAAGGGACAGTTAAGCCCCACCCCCTCCAGTCATCGGTTGACTGTTCAATCGGATTCACTGTGTCGTGATTGGTTGAAATTTAAGCGCAACTTGGCAGCGATTGATTGATTGATCAAGCGGGATTTCTCGACGCACAAATTAGATTGATTGATTGATTGATTGTAGGTAAACAATAGCAAACGGTGATGAACAGACAAGATCCGGGGTGGATCAAATTAACTGGTAGGGCAAAAAAGTGTCCCTTGAGATCGGGGGAATACGGTAACATGCGCGTACATACATAATAAAACACACAGCGAAAATCTTGCGCTAACCGAGTTAGGCCATTCATCTCGTTCCATTCATAGTTTGATACACAGACCGAGTTCAAGAATTTGACTCGCTTAGCGCAAAATTTTCGTGTGTAATAATGTTTTCGTCACCATAAAATACATTTGCTGAAAGAATGGCGACGATGAAAAAGCGCTCGGAGTTTAAAAACAATTTTAATTGCAGAGCGAGAGATTGAAAACCGGGTCTCGTCGGCTGTGAAATATCTCATCCTAAATCCACTCCAACGGGGAATGAAATTTCGTCTGGCACGACGGCGGTCACTGCGTCAGCGGAATTGAAGCGGTTATGGTCAGTGCCCAGACGATTCCCGTTACCGTTACCACTGCTACCAATGCTACTACTGCCACACTTGATGGTGACGGGAACGTTGTTGGCGTTTCCGGCGGAATCGATAGCTAAGACGGCCGTCTGCACCGGAGACGTGGCCTGGCTCGTCATCAGCGAGATGACTCCGGAGTTCTTGTCCACTTGCACCTGAACATTCTCGGACTCGAGGGAGTAGCTGACGTCGCCGTCGGCCCGTCGACTTGTGGCAAACACTATAACGAGGGGGAAAGCGTAAACTGTATTAATATTTCTTCCTTTCATAGAAAAAAAAATTTCTTCATTTAATAAAAAAATATAAAAATATCTTTATTTAATAAAAAAAAATACTCTTCATTTAATAAAAAAAATACTCTTCATTTAATAAAAAAATAAAAAAATTTCTTCATTTAATAAAAAAACAGTCATCGAAATGTTGAAAATACTTTTACGTGAAAATTGTTTCTGTATTTTAAAAATTAAGAATTGGGAAGCAACGTTGATAGAAAACTTGATTTAACGCTTTTTCAAGATTTTTCATCATAACTGAATTGCGATTTTAATTATAATAATTAATTGATCAATAATGCGATTACATATTCCAGAGAAAGTTTAAAATTCCAAAAAGAGATAAAAAATAAAGGCCAATCTTTTTGTAGGACAAATTGTCCCCCAGACGGTTTGTATAAAATTCATCCCAGATAAAATAAAACGTATATATGTATTATATATAAATAAAATAAAATATAATTATAAATAACAAAAATGTATAGCAAATATGTATATAGATGTTAAAAATTGGATATGTATTATATTATATTATATTTAAATAAATATCATGTCAATATAAATACCATATAAATAAATTTTATTTATATATATATATACTGATTTTTAAAACTGGATATATATTATATTAATAAATAATAATAAAAATTAATCAAGTATATATATAGACTTTTAAAATTGAATATATATTTACCAAATATTTATAGACTTTCAAGATTGGATATTTGCAGTGTGCGCGAGGAAATACAAATAAATTCTGTTGACGATATAAATTGTACCTTGTCCGGCAATAGTGCCTGCCACGCATGCCGGCACCGTCATCACGTAGTTCTTCATCCCAAACACCGGTCCATCCGGGTTGGACGAACCCATCCTCCTCACCGACGACGACGACGACGACGATGAGGACGGTGAGGACGATGAACTTGCTGGGTCACAAGCCCCCAAAATAATCGTCACCGGGACCGTGATTGTCTTTCCCGAATTCATCGCTCTGATCCGCATCGTTCCCGCCGCCGGTTCGCCCACCGCCGTGATGGCTCCACTCGTCAAGCCAATCGAGTACGAACCCGTCGGATTGTCCACCGAGAAGGACGATCGGCCCGGCAGTCCGCCCGTCGTTCCGACTTGCCCGATGAAGACGTCGGCCGAACAGTTGGTCGGGGAGAAGGTGTAGGCGTCGGCGTAGAACTGCAATCCAGCCGAGGGCGCGGCGCAGTTTGGGGAAGTGACTTTGATGGTGGCCACGGCGATGGCTCGCGTGCTGCTATAGGCTTTCACGGTGAAGGTGTAGTCGGCACTATGCAAAAAGCATCTGCCTTGTGAGAGGGTTTTTGTTCGCACAACAGAGCGCTTAGGCTGTGTCTGTGTTTGTGTCTATGTCTATGTCTATGTCTACGTCTATGTCTACGTCTATGTCTATGTCTATGTCTATGTCTATGTCTATGTCTATGTCTATGTCTTTGTCTTTGTCTGTGTCTTTGTCTGTGTCTTTGTCTGTGTCTGTGTCTGTGTGTCTGCATCTCACTCTGTACTATTACTATGTTGTTGTACATGCCTGTGTACATCGGTTGGCACACACAATACGTATGCTTTCATACTTTGTAAGTGGTCCGGAAGACTGAATGATTCCGGTCGTGGGTCCGACGTTGAAGTGCGCGCTCATCGGTTCGACGACGTACACCACCGCGTTGCTGGCCGCGATGGTGCCAATCGGCTCACCCGCCATGCACTTGGAGGTAAAAAAGTTGTACACCGGCAAACTGAAGGTCGGAATCTGTGCAGTGGGAACACTGGAACAGGACGAGGTTATGGTGACCATTGCCGTGGCAGCCACCTGACCCTGGCAGGTTGTTCGCACCTATATGGATGGTACAAACACTAAAATTCGTTCAGTTCTTTTACAAAATAATATTAATAATAAATTTTATGAATAAACTTATTATAATTTATTACTTCTAAAATAAAGAATGAAAATTAAAATACAAAAATAAAGTACAATTTGTCGCTCACAACTAAATGTGTTGCAGATACTAATTACTGATAATAAAAACTTCCGTTTTATTAACGAAGTGTTTAGTTGTTTCAGTTTTCGTTTCTAAAAGCTATTAAGCTAAAACCTTTAATTTTAGTTAAGTTTAAGTTTAGTTCTAATTTTATCATCGCTATTCGCACCAGTAGCATTTCCGTGGTGGCAGTGGGCTTGTCCAGTTGCACCACCCCGCTGGATATAACCGAGTAGAATGAGCTGGGGTAAATGGAGGCGAAGATACAGCCGGAGGAGGAAGGGGCAGTTAGGATGCCGACAGGGGAGCCCGGTGTGCAGGCCTTGGTAGTGAAGGTGTACGCGGCCGGAAGTGGAGAGTTGGGAGAGAGAATGA